>WNWK01014169.1:0-50000 GCA_009830355.1 Cherax destructor | reverse complement strand
TAAATACATGCCAAATTAATAAATAATGAATATCAAATATCACAGAGAATTAGTTTACAAGGCATATACGTCAATGATGGCCAGAGAGTGTCAGGTTGGCCTTAACGACTACCACATACTAGGTAATTCAATCAGCCCCCCCACCCTAACTTATGATTAGTCAGAATGTCTCGGCACACCCAACGGTCACCAGACGATCTAGGGTTCCATAGAATCACTGGGTGACTGGTTTCCTTTCTTGCGGCTGGCAAGGAGGATGTAAGAACTTGCGGCTGATTTTGTACTTGCTGATAACGTACTCGACGCACGCTGATAACGTACTCGACGCACGCTGATAACGTACTCGACGCACGCTGATAACGTACTCGACGCACGCTGATAACGTACTCGACGCACGCTGATAACGTACTCGACGCACGCTGATAACGTACTCGACGCACGCAACACCCTCTCAAGACAATATCCCTAAAGGCAAGGAAAGGAAGATGGAGGGAGGGGAATGGGCAAGGGAGGGAGGGGAGGAGACAGCCAGACACAGTCCACAGACAGGACCAGTGAGACATGCATAGCTAACACACCCAACGCATCTGCCTGAATAACTTCAGCTTGGAATTAGCATTTAATTCATTTCGATATACGCTGCTCTTGAGTTGATGCTTCTGGCAGTGTTGATGCTTCTGGCAGTGTTGATGCTTCTGGCAGTGTTGATGCTACGTTACGGCAATATCTGGCGAGACAGACAGCTGATGGTGCCCGTGGCAGCATCCCTGAGCTGAGACTGTAGTACACTAAGATAATCCATCTTAAGTTACAAACACAGTGTTGTCACATCTGGGAGGGAGAGGAGGAAAGTAATGAGCCTTTACATCATGCTTTTACGTCCCCCAAACCTCCACCTACTACTGAGGAATGCAAATAAACCTCTTCACCCTTTACTAACCCACTTATTAAAAATTTTAAATCAGCGTCAGCTGACATGAAGCTTTCTCCTTATGAGCCGATTGCCCATATAAGTGTAACTAAAAAGAAATGAAAGGGAATATTAAAAAAAAATGATATACTATGCTGACAGTATTGAGCATATAGCACTGCTGGTTACTTAGTTATTGAAAGGTCACTGAGAAGATAACTGGTACAGTAGTAATTTGAGGATGCACAATCTGTTATATATTTGAAGGAACTAAGCAAGTAATGACATAAACTGGTGAAAGAGTACACTTACCATTTAGTATAAACTCTCCTTGGTGAACCACTCTACGTCTCTGCCAGTTCTTTCAGCACTGGTTTGAAAGTGGCTTCTAGGTCTTACCAGACCTGCCACCTCACAACCTCCACCTCTGCTCCGTCTGCTTTCCAGCCTTGTTTGTTCCTGTATTCTTTAGAATTATCTTTGACTCCTGATTATAAGAGGAATAGCCTCCACATTCAATACAGCTTTCCTCCACTGGGACTGTCAATTCGAGGTTTCCACGGAAGTCTCAGCCATTTCAAAAATACATATTTTTTGACGTCAACTAGAAATGGCCCCTCCATCAGAGAGGAGCTTCGAAATATTGGCCTTTCTATTGGCTCCCTGACTGGTTTTCGGTGTTTGCTAATTCTAGGCACCTATGTCAGGTGACAGGAAATATGTCACATGGCCCCAGCTGCTCTTGTCAATTTATCTTAAGACACTTCGGTCCCCTACCAGTTTCACAAGATAAACAGACTGGGAAATGGGCTTGACATATCTTTGATCAGCTTGTCACTCACACCCCTGGTATCGTATCCTCGGAGATCAGGCCTATTGTGTCTGTTACTGGGCCACCTCACTGCTGCTGGTGAGTTGGTGTTCACAGAACACACCTCGTGGAAGAGTTGGTGTTCACAGAACACACCTCGTGGAAGAGTTGGTGTTCACAGAACACACCTCGTGGAAAGTGGTGACGACAATTGGAGGTTTCACAGAACACACCTCGTGGAAGCATTTTCAAGAAAACTTGATAGTTGGTTTCACAGTCAACTGAAATGGCCCACACCATCAGAGTTGGTTTACAGAACACATTGGAGCTGTTTCACGCTCTGACGGCTCGGTGTTCAATCACACCTTGGTTAGGTGACAGAATTACATGCCCGTGGAAATTTATGTTAAGAACGACCCTAAGTTACAGAAACACTGGGAAGATGGGCTAGAAATAATCTTTGATAGAGCTGGTATACGTTTACCTCGGGAAGGTTGTGTTACGGCCACCTCGTGGAAGAGTTGGTGTTCACAGAACACACCTCGTGGAAGAGTTGGTGTTCACAGAACACACCTCGTGGAAGAGTTGGTGTTCACAGAACACACCTCGTGGAAGAGTTGGTGTTCACAGAACACACCTCGTGGAAGCTTTTAGTATTGTAGTTGGTCTTCACACAGTATATAACAAACGTTTGGTTTACAATGATCTACATATCGCACACGTTTACCCTGCCACCTCGTTTAGATAATTTGGTTAATGACGATTGAATATGCGTAAATTTAGGTTAATTAACAGTAAAATAACGCAAGTGGACTAAAAATAATAATTTTTAAGCTATATAGTTTATCGGGAATTTTAGCGGACTGGATCATTCAGAAATAGACGAGCTGAGACGCGTTAGAAAACCAACGGTTTGCCAACAGGATGAGTTGTGTAGGAAGAATGAAGTGTGATGTTTAATCTCTGGTGAGATTAAACAAATTAACACTTGATAAAAGCTCTACATAGAGCGAAACGTTTTCCCCAATAAAAATGGTTTGTAAGTTAAGTGTTTTGAGCTTCATAACTGCCAACCAGTCGCCATTTCATCAGGTTTCTCCCCTCTCAGATATCAAGTGCGTATTTATCTACAGTAAATTGTGTCATGTGCGGGATGGTTGTTCTCAGTTACATGACGATTATAATGTTGTGTTATTTGTCTTTAACATGGCTTCGTCTCCCTTGTAGATCTCCATCTTCAAGTTGCTCCAGTAATTAAAAAAGCATTTTGTTCATGCCTAAGGATATTCTGTTCTGACGTAACATGAAATTACAGACCAAAACGTTAATGGATGGACGTAGAAAAAACGTATAAATGTAAAAACTTTCGGATTAAAAATTAGTTTGTGTTGCGAAATCTCGTCCCTGGAAATTCGTTATTAACAAAATGGAAGTAAGTTGGCAGTGGCAAAGCCAGTCAAGGTCCCAAGTGGATACAAAGGTACAGTGGCGCCAGCGATGAAGGAAACACAGGTGCAAAACAAACTTTTAATGTGAACAGAAGCTCTATGTAGAGCAAAACATTGTCACTTCAAACACTCTCTGTATCTGCGTCATTATCAAGTTCCACTTCAATATGAGTGATAACGTGTGTTAGTAACTCTGGTCAACGTGTGTTAGTAACTCTGGTCAACGTGTGTTAGTAACTCTGGTCAACGTGTTAGTAACTCTGGTCAACGTGTGTTAGTAACTCTGGTCAACGTGTGTTAGTAACTCTGGTCAACGTGTGTTAGTAACTCTGGTCAACGTGTGTTAGTAACTCTGGTCAACGTGTGTTAATAACTCTGTTCAACGTGTGTTAGTAACTCTGGTCAACGTGTGTTAATAACTCTGGTCAACGTGTGTTAATAACTCTGGTCAACGTGTGTTAATAACTCTGGTCAACGTGTGTTAATAACTCTGGTCAACGTGTGTTAATAACTCTGGTCAACGTGTGTTAATAACTCTGGTCAACGTGTGTTAGTAACTCTGGTCAACGTGTTAGTAACTCTGGTCAACGTGTGTTAGTAACTCTGGTCAACGTGTGTTAGTAACTCTGGTCAACGTGTGTTAGTAACTCTGGTCAACGTGTGTTAATAACTCTGGTCAACGTGCGTTAATAACTGTTCAACGTGCCTTAATAACTCTGTTCAACGTGCCTTAATAACTCTGTTCAACGTGCCTTAATAACTCTGGTCAACGTGTGTTAGTAACTCTGGTCAACGTGTGTTAGTAACTCTGGTCAACGTGTGTTAGTAACTCTGGTCAACGTGTGTTAATAACTCTGGTCAACGTGCCTTAATAACTCTGGTCAACGTGCCTTAATAACTCTGGTCAACGTGCCTTAATAACTCTGGTCAACGTGCGTTAATAACTCTGGTCAACGTGCCTTAATAACTCTAGTCAACGTGCCTTAATAACTCTGTTCAACGTGCCTTAATAACTCTGGACAACGTGCCTTAATAACTCTGGTCAACGTGCCTTAATAACTCTGGTCAACGTGCGGTAATAACTCTGGTCAACGTGCCTTAATAACTCTGGTCAACGTGCCTTAATAACTCTGGTCAACGTGCATTAATAACTCTGGTCAACGTGCCTTAATAACTCTGGTCAACGTGCCTTAATAACTCTGGTCAACGTGCGTTAATAACTCTGGTCAACGTGCCTTAATAACTCTGGTCAACGTGCCTTAATAACTCTGGTCAACGTGCCTTAATAACTCTGGTCAACGTGTGTTAATAACTCTGGTCAACGTGCCTTAATAACTCTGGTCAACGTGCCTTAATAACTCTGGTCAACGTGTGTTAATAACTCTGGTCAACGTGTGTTAATAACTCTGGTCAACGTGCCTTAATAACTCTGGTCAACGTGCCTTAATAACTCTGGTCTACAGCGAAAATACTTCAGAAATAAAAAGTCATTCTTCACTAATTTTAGATAAAATACAGAAATGATCCTTAAACTTGCAAATTGGCTCTATTTATAAAGATAAGGACTCAGCTGAGTTTCTCTTATCTTAACCCTGGGAAGAGAGGAAGGTAAATAAACCGCACAAGGTAAAGGCTCTTAATTCAAAACCACAATGCGTAATTATTTAAACCATGAATACAGTTTTCCCATAGCCACAATGCGTAACTGTTTTAAATATATACATTTTAATTTAGCTAATCGATTGTTATTGTTATATTTGTTTACAGCTCTCCAAAAACCTTACAAAAAGTGAAATACCTTTCTTCTCCGATGTTCAGAAATGTTCAGAATCTGTAGACCAGTTTCCCCTCGAGGGAGGTTCCTTGACGCTGGCGAGGGGCTCTTGATCTAGGGAATTGGATCTGTGCTCCAGTTGCCTGAATGCCTTCCATCCCCCCATAGGCGCTGTATAATCCTACGGGTTTAGCGCTCCCTCATGATTATAATAAAAATAATGTAGACCAGTTTAGAGTTATTATGGTCTACATGGGTATTATGGTCTACATGGGTGTTATGGTCTACATGGGTGTTATGGTCTACATGGGTGTTATGGTCTACATGGGTGTTATGGTCTACATGGGTGTTATGGTCTACATGGGTGTTATGGTCTACATGGGTGTTATGGTCTACATGGGTGTTATGGTCTACATGGGTGTTATGGCCTACATGGGTGTTATGGTCTACATGGGTGTTATGGTCTACATGGGTGTTATGGTCTACATGGGTGTTATGGTCTACATGGGTATTATGGTCTACATGGGTATTATAGCCTACATGGGTGTTATGGTCTACATGGGTGTTATGGTCTACATAAGTGTTATGGTCTACATGGGTGCTATGGTCTACATGGGTGTTATGGCCTACATGGGTGTTATGGTCTACATGGGTGTTATGGCCTACATGGGTGTTATGGCCTAAATGGGTGTTATGGTCTACATGGGTGTTATGGCCTACATGGGTGTTATGGTATACATGGGTGTTATGGCCTACATGGGTGTTATGGTCTACATGGGTGTTATGGTCTACATGGGTGTTATGGTCTACATGGGTGTTATGGCCTACATGGGTGTTATGGCCTACATGGGTGTTATGGTCTACATGGGTGTTATGGTCTACATGGGTGTTATGGTCTACATGGGTGTTATGGTCTACATGGGTGTTATGGCCTACATGGGTGTTATGGTCTACATGGGTGTTATGGTCTACATGGGTGTTATGGTCTACATGGGTGTTATGGTCTACATGGGTGTTATGGTCTACATGGGTGTTATGGCCTACATGGGTGTTATGGCCTACATGGGTGTTATGGCCTACATGGGTGTTATGGCCTACATGGGTGTTATGGCTACATGGGTGTTATAGCTCACATGGGTGTTATGGTCTACATGGGTGTTATGGCTACATGGGTGTTATGGTCTACATGGGTGTTATGGTCTACATGGGTGTTATGGTCTACATGGGTGTTATGGTCTACATGGGTTTTATGGTCTACATGGGTTTTATGGCTACATGGGTGTTATGGCCTACATGGGTGTTATGGTCTACATGGGTGTTATGGTCTACATGGGTGTTATGGCCTACATGGGTGTTATGGTCTACATGGGTGTTATGGTCTACATGGGTGTTATGGTCTACATGGGTGCTATGGTCTACATGGGTGTTATGGCCTACATGGGTGTTATGGCCTACATGGGTGTTATGGCCTACATGGGTGTTATGGCCTACATGGGTGTTATGGTCTACATGGGTGTTATGGCCTACATGGGTGTTATGGCCTACATGGGTGTTATGGTCTACATGGGTGTTATGGTCTACATGGGTGTTATGGTCTACATGGGTGTTATGGTCTACATGGGTGTTATGGCCTACATGGGTGTTATGGTCTACATGGGTGTAGAAAGTAAATTGTCTGGTGATACCGATAACATGTAGAAAGACATTTATGTGCAGTTCAGGACATTGCAGGAAACGTTTCGCCACGATACAGAAATAAACGTTTCGCCACGATACAGAAATAAACGTTTCGCCACGATACAGAAATAAACGTTTCGCCACGATACAGAAATAAACGTTTCGCCACGATACAGAAATAAACGTTTCGCCACGATACAGAAATAAACGTTTCGCCACGATACAGAAATAAACGTTTCGCCACGATACAGAAATAAACGTTCCCTCTTCTAAATGTCCAGAATTGTGCATAGGTATATTGTTTCAACACGTGTGTATATTCTCATGAGTATATCTTTTGATGTGTAGGCGCTGAGAGCAACACTTCTTGTACACGTGCAGGGATGTACACGTGCAGGGATGTACACGTGCAGGGATGTACACGTGCAGGGATGTACACGTGCAGGGATGTACACATCAATACCTGCACACGAGTGCTGGTAAATAGGTAACAGGTAGCCTTACTATTAACACCCTCGAGTATCAACAGGTATTAAGCCCAGTTAACCCACCAAATAACCAGTTACAGCCCTCACACATAGACACTTAACCTCTCCCATCTTGGACGGGAAGAGTCCCGTGAGGACCAGCCAGGGGTTCTCCATCCATGGAAATGGAGCTACTCTCCCCTTAAATCAAACCTCATTATCTCCCATTTGTTTTCATCTGCTGGAAAACCCGCTCATGAATATAACATGTATCTCCCGCCGCCCTTTATTAAATACCTTGAGTTTTATAATCCTCTTGAGACTCGTCTCAATATTCTAGTACACTGTTAAAACTAAAATACACATTATAAATTCATATGAAAATACACAATACACATAAATGCATATTAAAATATAATGACACATTATAAATTCATATTAACACATAAATGCATATTAAAACACACAGTACACATTATAAATATAAATACATATTAAACACACATACAAATATTAAAACACAATACATACAAATTAACAAAGTATATTATAAATATTGTATATCATAGACTATATACATTATAAATATTCGATGTGCATTATACACAATGTACATTATGCCCAACGTACATTATAAAAACAGAGGAAATCTAGTCAGTAATGTATACAGGCTAATAAATAATACGAGATTTTTTAAACTTTGTGTAGGAATGTGTTGGTGTTATTAACAGTGCGTAAATACCGCGTTAATAATAGTGCGTAAATACTGCGTTAACAGTACGTAAATACTTCGTTAACATCAGTGAGTAAATACTGCGTTAACAATAGTGCGTAAATACTGCATTAACAATAGTGCGTAAATACTACGTTAACAATAGTGCTTAAATACTGCGTTAACAATAGTGCGTAAATACTGCATTGTTAATAACAGTGGGCAAATGCTGTGTTAACGAAGCCGTGGAGTGATAGCGAGAAAAGTATAGAGTAGTCAGCCGCAGTCTTGAACGTCTTGTGGACAAATATGATACACATAATTTTGCTTCACACTCACCTAAAATGTGTTGACCAGTAAATTAATTTTGTCAGAATTAAGAGAATACGTTCAGATTGTTTGTGGTCGTTGCTGAAGGTAGTGTGTGTACACAATATATATGTCGTGCCGAATAGGTAAAATTGGCCAATTAGCAAGAACTCATTTAAAATTATGTCCTTTCTAAAATTTTCTCTTGTATGTTTAAAGATATATTTTTTTCATTTATATTAATGTAAAAGTTAATAATTTTGTACCAAAAGAACCTTAGAAAACTTACCTAACCTTATTATTATAACAAGCGCAAATTAATTTAGCCTAATCCAACTAAATATATTTTAGATAAGTTTACAATAATTTAATAAACGCAATGAAATATATTTTTTTCGTTAGGTTCAGAATGATATTTGTGAAATTATTGCATAAACAAATTTTCGCTTGCCTTATTCGGCAAGAAGAGCGTTGCTATTTAAGCCAAAATCGCAAGTTTTACCTATTCGATACGACATATATATCCACCCATGGAAGTACTAGTGGGATTTTGAAGCCTGTTTGATTTATTACATTGGTAGAATTGCTAGTTCTCCAAGGCTGAGGTACTGATTACCTCTTCTAGTCCACCACCTTCAAACAACATCCGTTTTGAATTGATAAAGCCAATGGTTGAGAAAACGTCTTCAAATATACATACCCATTATATATCTTCATTACTCATCTTGTTAGTATTGTATTCTAATATTGTAAGGATTGTTAGTCTTTTCTGTCTCATGGGTGAGATGACAAATCTCGGAGTTTCTACTTTTATGGTTCAAGACACGTGAGCAAATACTTAGAGACATTTTATTATGGACATGCTTTTTTCCTGGGACCTTTACACTCCAGTTATACACGGAGCGTGAGAAACAGATTTATGAAGATAAGATGTGAGGGTAAGATACGCTGAACCGTTGGCCACCTGATGGTTGTGTCCCAAGGTGGGTGTGACAAAGCCATGTTTACCATCATGATAGATATGTTATAACGACTTCCTGTTTTTTGTGCTACCGTATTTGTTAATGCTCTCAGGGATTCTTCTAGACGCTGCTGTCTCCTTTAATCTGGCTGCCAGATGACCAGCTGGGTTTTGTTTCAGTTCATCAAATGCCTGTGTGTCCGTGTCCGTGCATCATGCACGGGAGTGTGTGCACCAGCGGTAGGTACTGGGGAAGCAGCAGTAGCACGCTGTCTCTTGAGATTTTTGATGGATGTGGCAGCTGTAGTGGTCACGTTGATGCCACTCTTAGCATGTGCTCTGATGGTGTAGTATTCAAGATCTAAGGTCTAGTATTCTAAGGTCTATTAAAATGTAAAGCTTCTTCGAGGAAACCAGAACTGAATATATGGAGAACAATGGACACAGGTGCGTACATTCGGCACGTCTTTAAATAATGGGTGTTCTAAGACTTTCTGAATTGTATTATGCAATTGTCCAAGAATTCCAGTGTTTGATCCGTAGGTATATGTGAGGACCCACAGGTATACAGGTGGTGACCTACAGTGCAGGTCGTCATAAAGCACTGTATTTAATTTTGTGTGCACTAGCGTACATGCATGCGAACAGACGCGCTCACTCGAGTTCTTGAAAAAAGAGGTAATTACTTGCACTAAACAAGCACATATATACATGCGCATGAGCGCACACAGATGAAAGACATGAGCGAAACCAGATGAAAGACATGAGCGCACCCAGATGAAAGACATGAGCGCACCCAGATGAAAGACATGAGCGCAACCAGATGAAAGACATGAGCGCACCCAGATGAAAGACATGAGCGCACCCAGATGAAAAACATGAGCGCACCCAGATGAAAGAAACGAGCACCCAGATGAAAGACACGAGCACCCAGATGAAAGACACGAGCACCCAGATGAAAGACACGAGCACCCAGATGAAAGACACGAGCACCCAGATGAAAGACACGAGCACCCAGATGAAAGACACGAGCACCCAGATGAAAGACACGAGCACCCAGATGAAAGACACGAGCACCCAGATGAAAGACACGAGCACCCAGATGAAAGACACGAGCACCCAGATGAAAGACACGAGCACCCAGATGAAAGATGCAAAATTGAAGACGGAATAAAAAAAAATAACACGCTATTTACATCACCTTTATTTATTCCTGTTTTCCATTTATACACCTCAATCATATCCCCCCTAATTCTACGTCTGCACTCTCTAGAAAGACGTAGAATTAGGGGGGATATGATTGAGGTGTATAAATGGAAAACAGGAATAAATAAAGGTGATGTAAATAGCGTGCTAAAAATATCTAGTATTGACAGGACTCGCAGCAATGGCTTTAAGTTGGATAAATTCAGATTCAGGAAGGATATAGGAAAGCATTGGTTTGGTAATAGAGTTGTGGATGAATGGAACAAACTCCCGAGTACAGTTATAGAGGCTAAAACGTTGTGTAGTTTTAAAAATAGGCTAGATAAATATATGAGTGGGTGCGGGTGGGTGTGAGTTGGACCTGACTAGTTTGTGCTACTAGGTCAGATGCCGTGCTCCTTCCTTAAGTGAATGTAACCTGACCTGGCTGGGTCGGGGCATTGGCTTAAGCCGGTGGGAGACTTGGACCTGCCTCGCATGGGCCAGTAGGCCTGCTGCAGTGTTCCTTCTTTCTTATGTTCTTATGTTAACAGCAAAAAATAGTAATTAAAAAGATGAAAAGCACGGAGAAGAAAGCAGAGAAAAATGAAAAGAGAATCGAAAGACGTTATAGAAAAGCTTTGAAAGGAGTTGCAAGGATATTGAAGAAACCTGAGGTAAAAGAGAATGAGAAATAGATGACAGTGATAAAAGGAAGGGTTAGTGAGATAGTAAAGACGATGAAGATACTGGTTAAGGTTCTGACAGGATTTTGAAATGAATATATTAGTACCAAGCAGCAGGGGTTCAGAAATGAGAAATCCTTCCTCATAGCTTAACCGTTTTTGAGTGATTTTATATATTTATATATATATAAAATGTGCCGAAAAAGTAAAACTTGATATTTTTTGTTTAAATAGCAACGCTCTTCCTGCCGAATAAGGCAAGTGAAAATTTGTGTATGCAATAATTTCGCAAAAAATCATTCTGAACCTAACGAAAAAATATAATTCATTGTGTTTGTTTATTATTAAATTATTGTAAACTTATCTAAAATATATTTAGTTGGATTAGGCTAAATTAAATTGCGATTGTTTTTATAAGGTTAGGTAAGTTTTTTCTAAGGTTCTTTTGGTACAAAATTATTAATTTTTACATTAACATAAATGAAAAAATATATATGTTTAAACGTATAAGAGAAAATTTTAGAAAAGACTTAATTTTAAATGAGTTCTTGCTAATTGACCAATTTTACCTATGAGCAGATTGTATAGTGTATGACTAAGAAATCAATGCAACACCAGCTGTTATATAAAGTAGAATGGCAGGCAGGAGTAATAGGGAAGGTGCTCAAGTAGGTATAATTATTTGACTCAAGTAGGTACAAGAATACCAAATATTTTCAGTACTTACTGTAGACTTCTGCTGTTTCTCCTATTCAAAAATTGACCTGAACGATCATATGTAAGTGAACCTTGTGTAAGTGAACCTTGTGTAAGTGAACCTTGTGTAAGTGAACCTTGTGTAAGTGAACCTTGTGTAAGTGAACCTTGTGTAAGTGAACCTTGTGTAAGTGAACCTTGTGTGACGCTGTGGGATGAGGTGAAATTTATTGAGGAAGATAACTCTAGAGGACGGGGAAAGACTTCAAAGATTATTTGAATTCGCTGCAAGAGAGAGGACAGTAACTTAGCTGCTAGAGTTCTACGTTGACAAGCGTAGAGCAGCAGAGGGAGTGAGCGCACCTGAGAGATGTAACGCTGCACAGAATGAATGCACAAAAAGAAACTGTCAGGAGGCAGCTGGGACTAATCTTTTTGTTTTCTCTCGAGATACTAAAGTTCTGTTCTCTTCCTCGGTTCTGAGTGTCTTAGGAGCTGCTTGATGTCATTTGTCGCTGTAGAGGGATTTTTTTGTTTACTCGGGGAATTCTAAATATGCGTAAATTTTTTTTTTTTTTTTTTTTTTGCTATTAGATCCTTTGACCACAGTTATGGTCAGAATTAAAATGCAATATACTTCATGCTAACTTTATGTAACATGTGTGCCAGACATGTCGTTATTAGTCACTGTGACCACAGCATGTCTGCAGCTGCATGAGCCATTGGTGACCTGAAGTGTCACTTAACATGCACTAGATGTAAACATCAGTGACTTCAGTTATCATTACACGTAAACATCAGTGACTTCAGTTATCATTACACGTAAACATCAGTGACTTCAGTTATCATTACACGTAAACATCAGTGACTTCAGTTATCATTACACGTAAACATCAGTGACTTCAGTTATCATTACACGTAAACATCAGTGACTTCAGTTATCATTACACGTAAACATCAGTGACTTCAGTTATCATTACACGTAAACATCAGTGACTTCAGTTATCATTACACGTAAACATCAGTGACTTCAGTTATCATTACACGTAAACATCAGTGACTTCAGTTATCATTACACGTAAACATCAGTGACTTCAGTTAGCATTACACGTAAACATCAGTGACTTCAGTTATCATTACACGTAAACTTCAGTGACTTCAGTTATCATTACACGTAAACATCAGTGACTTCAGTTATCATTACACGTAAACATCAGTGACTTCAGTTATCATTACACGTAAACATCAGTGACTTCAGTTATTACACGTAAACTTCAGTGACTTCAGTTATCACTAGACTTAAACAGCATACTGAGATATGACGTGCAGATAAGTATCCAAAAGAACTTGAGTAAGACGCATGTGAATCACTGTGGTATTTTTATTAACGAGAAGTTAGGAGACTTCATCAGTTGAAAGGCAGAGGAGACAGCCGAGGTAGTAAAGATATTAAAAAATATGAGGTGATCAGTCCCTTAGCCTTGGTGTGTGTTCAGCGTCACTCTCTCTCTCTCTCTCTCTCTCTCTCTCTCTCTCTCTCTCTCTCTCTCTCTCTCTCTCTCTCTCTCTCTCTCCTTTACACAAGGGGGTTCACAAGGTTAGGTTCAGGGTTCTTAACTTTATTTACAAGCCAAGCGCTGTTACTTACATCAGCTCATTTTAAAGACTTTTTATTGTTAAGTGACATAAAAGGTTGAGGGACTAATGACCTTCCCTCAAAGCAAGGGGGACTGAACACCTTCCTTCAAGGCTGACGGACCGATCACCTTATCTTCCACTCTCCCCAGAACATCTCTGTAAGGAATTGAAAAAGTCGCCGGTTGGCGAAACGTCTTGATAGTAGATACTGAGGTGTTGCACATGTCTTAGTCATCAACTAGGTAATGTTGATGTTCACACCTATGAGAAACTAGAGAAGATCCAGAAGGTGACAAAGAAATTAGTCCCTGAACTGAGATAAGTGGATTATGTGAAAAGACTTAAAAAACTTAACGCAACAATGCTAAAAAGAGAAGAAAATTAGGGATGAGGGATTAGTGAGATGGGGGAGAGGCAGATGGCAGGGTGGCGAGTGGAATGATGGCAGGGTGGCCAGTGGAATGATGGCAGGGACACTGACGCATACAAGCAAACAAGAATGAGAGAGCGAGGAGGAGCGCACACAAACACGCCACTGATGTCAGTCCGCGTACATAATGTACACATTATGGAAATTTTACGCCGAGGAGTTTAGGACGCAGCTCCTGCGCCTTGCACAGCTCTACTGATATGAAAAAGATTTCAGGAATTGCATGAAATTCCAAAGTTTGGCCTGTCGTATCTAAAGTGGAAATCAAGTTGACGCAAGCCATGAATGCCTATTTTCCAGCCTTCCTACTCCTGCCTTAATACATAGGCTTTAAATATAAATTTTCTCTTGTATACTTTAAGACAAGCAAAGAGGCTGGAGTGTAGGGCCATCGGTAGTTTCTGGGGGATAAAAGGCCAACTTTTATTAACCCTGGAGGGTAGATTAGGTTATATTTGACAAGAAACAGGACAAATATTTCCTGACGCTGGTCTTAGATGATAACCCCGAGCTGGAGCTTTTGATCATCCGACAGAGGCCTTCTGCTGGCTTACCGGTTCACCCCCATTAAAAGTCTGGTAGCACCCAGGTACCTGTTTATTGCTAGATGAACTTGGGCAGCAGGTGTTAGAAGACTTACTCATAAGTTTGATACCTCCCAGGATTGACTCCGGGTCTTCATTGTGGGTCGAACGCACTACTACTGAGCTACAATGGGTACACTTGTCTCAGCTGGCCTGGTCATGTTGTACGAGAGAATACACTGATAAGTGAAGCAATCCTCAATGTACTTCCGCAGTATACCTGTAGGTGTGTAGTGTGGTATCATGGGTGTGTAGTGTGGTATCATGGGTGTGTAGTGTGGTATCATGGGTGTGTAGTGTGGTATCATGGGTGTGTAGTGTGGTATCATGGGTGTGTAGTGTGGTATCATGGGTGTGTAGTGTGGTATCATGGGTGTGTAGTGTGGTATCGTGGGTGTATAGTATGGCATCGTGGGTGTATAGTATGGCATCGTGGGTGTGTAGTGTAGCATCATGGGAGTGTAGTGTGGAGTGGTGGGTGTGTGGTGTGGTGGGCGTGTAGTGCAGTGTGGTGGGTGTGTAGTGCAGTGTGGTGGGTGTGTAGTGTGGTGTGGTGGGTGTGTGGTGTGGAGTGGTGGGTGTGTGGTGTGGTGGGCGTGTAGTGCAGTGTGGTGGGTGTGTAGTGCAGTGTGGTGGGTGTGTAGTGTGGTGTGGTGGGTGTGTGGTGTAGTGGGTGTGTAGTGTGGTGTAGTGGGTGTGTGGTGTAGTAGGTGTGTAGTGTGGTCGGTGTGTGGTGTGGTTTGATGGGTGTGTAGTGTGGTTTGATGGGTGTGTAGTGTGGTTTGATGGGTGTGCAGTGTGGCATCGTGGGTGTGTAGTGTGGCATTGAGTGTGGTGTGTGTGGAGTGGTGGGTGTGTGTGGAGTGGTGGGTGTGTGTGGAGTGGTGGGTGTGTGTGGAGTGGTGGGTGTGTGTATAGTGGTGGGTGTGTGTATAGTGGTGGGTGTGTGTATAGTGGTGGGTGTGTGTGGAGTGGTGGGTGTGTGTGGTGTGTAGTGTGGTGTGGTAGGTGTGTAGTGTGGTGTGGTGGGTATGTAGTGCGGTGTGGTGGGTGTGTAGTGTGACGTGGTGGGTGTGTGGATGGTGGGTGTGTAGTGCGGTGTGGTGGGTATGTAGTGTAGTGTGGTGGGTGTGTAGTGTGGGGGTGTGTGGTGGTGTGTGGTGGGTGTGTGTGTGTGTGGTGGTGTGTAGTGATGTGGTGGGTGGAGTGTGGTGGTGTATAGTGGGGCTAGTGTGGAGTGTGGTGGGTGTGTAGTGTGGCGTGGTGGGTGTGTAGTGTGGCGTGGTGGGTGTGTGGCGTGGTGGGTGTGTAGTGTGGCGTGGTGGGTGTGTAGTGTGGCGTGGTGGGTGTGTAGTGTGGCATGGTGGGTGTGTAGTGTGGCATGGTGGGTGTGTAGTGTGGTGGGTGTGTAGTTTGGCGTGGTGGGTGTGTAGTGTGGCGTGGTGGGTGTGTAGTGTGGTGGGTGTGTGGCGTGGTGTGGTATCTGAGGATTACCCAAGGGGGGTAATTCTCCACCTCAGATTTCTTTCCTCTCAATAATTTTCTTTGTCACGCCACTGCTTCTCTTCCTAGTTCTATTCTCTCTTCCTTTTCCTTTTGCGCTTTTATTTCTTCCTCCATCTCTTCATCTTATCTCTTCCTTTATATGTTCCTCCTCCTGCTTCTGCAGCTGCACTAACAGCCCCTCCTTCCTCCAGCTTCCAACAGTGTGGTAGTGAAGCATCCTGTGTCATTACGAATGAGAAAGTGTGAGAGGTGTGTGGGGTTACTGTGTGATGTTGGGGTTCCTGTGTGGTGTGTGAGGTTCCTTTGTGATGTGTGGCGTTCTTGTTTGGTGTGTGGGTTTCCTCTGTGGGTGAGGTTCCTCTGTGGGTGAGTGTGTAAGGTTCCTCTGGAGGTGTGTATGTGGGGATCCTCTGGGGATGAATGTGTGGGGATTCTCTGAGGTGAGTGTGTGGGGATCCTCTGGGGTGAGTGTGTAGGGATCCTCTGGGGTGAGTGTGTGGGGTTCCTCTGTGGTGCGTGGGGTTCCTCTGTGGGTGAGTGTGTTGGGATTCTCTGTGGGTGAGTGTGTGGGGTTTCTCTTGGGGTGAGTGTATGTGAGGTTCCTCTGGGGTGAGTAAGTGAGGATCCTCTGGGGGTGAATGTGTCAGGATCCTCTGGGGTGAGTGTGTGGGGTTCCTCTGTGGGTGTGTGGGGTTCCTCTGGGGGTGTGGGGGTTCCTCTAGGGGTGAGAATATGAAGACCCTCTGGGAGTGAGTGTGTGGGGTTTCTCTGTCGGTGTGTGGGGTTTCCTCTGGGGGTAAGTGTGTGGAGGTGGTTCCACTGGAGGTAAGTGTGGGAGGGATTCCTCTGGGTGTAAGTGTGTGGGGTGGTTCCTCTGGGGGTAAGTGTGTGGGGTGGTTCCTCTGAGGTGAGTGTGTGGGGTGGTTCCTCTGGGGGTGGGTGGGGTGGTTCCTCTGGAGGTGGGGTGGGGTGGTTCCTCTTGGGGTGAGTGTGTGGGGTGGTTCCTCTGGGGGTGAGTGTGTGGGGTGGTTCCTGTAGGGGTGAGTGTGTAGGGGTGGTCCCTCTGGGGGTGAGTGTGTAGGGTGGTTCCTCTGGGGGTGAGTGTGTGGGGTGGTCCCCCTGGGGGTGAGTGTGTGGGGGTGGTCCCTCTGGGGGTGAGTGTGTGGGGTGGTCCCTCTGGGGGTGAGTGTGTGGGGTGGTCCCTCTGGGGGTGAGTGTGTGGGGTGGTCCCTCTGGGGGTGAGTGTGTGGGGTGGTCCCTCTGGGGGTGAGTGTGGGGTGGTCCCTCTGGGGGTGAGTGTGTGGGGTGGTCCCTCTGGGGGTGAGTGTGTGGGGTGGTCCCTCTGGGGGTGAGTGTGTGGGGTGGTCCCTCTGGGGGTGAGTGTGTGGGGTGGTCCCTCTGGGGGTGAGTGTGTGGGGTGGTCCTCTGGGGGTGAGTGTGTGGGGTGGTCCCTCTGGGGTGAGTGTGTGGGGTGGTCCTCTGGGGTGAGGTGTGGGGTGGTCCCTCTGGGGTGAGTGTGTGGGGTGGTCCCTCTGGGGGTGAGTGTGGGGGTGGTCCCTCTGGGGTGAGTGTGTGGGGTGGTCCCTCTGGGGTGAGTGTGTGGGTGGTCCCTCTGGGGGTGAGTGTGTGGGGTGGTCCCTCTGGGGGTGAGTGTGTGGGGTGGTCCCTCTGGGGTGAGTGTGTGGGGTGGTCCTCTGGGGGTGAGTGTGGGTGTCTCTGGGGGTGTGGGGGTTCCCTCTGGGGGTGAGTGTGTGGGGTGGTCCTCTGGGGTGAGTGTGTGGGGTTTCTCTGGGGAGTGTGGGGTCCTCTGGGGGTGGTGGGGTGGTCCTCTGGGGTGAGGTGTGAAGGTCCTCTGGGGTGGTGGTGGGGATGCGTTCCCTCTGGGGTGAGTGTGTGGGTGGTCCCTCTGGGGGTGAGTGTGTGGGTGGTCCTCTGGGGTGAGTGTGTGGGGTGGTCCTCTGGGGTGAGTGTGTGGGGTGGTCCCTCTGGGGTGAGTGTGGGGTTCCTCTGTGGGGTGGTGTGGGGTGGTTCCTCTGGGGGTGAGGTGGGTGGTCCTCTGGGGTGAGGTGTGGGGTTCTTCTGGGGGTGAGTGTTCTGGGGTTCCTCTGGGGTGAATGTGAGAGATCCTCTGGGGTGAGTGTGTGGGGTTCCTCTGGGGGTGATGGGTGGGGGTGGTTCCTCTTGGGGTAAGGTGTGGGGTGGTTCTCTGGGGGTGTGTGGGGGTTCCTCTGGGGGTGATGTGTGGGAGTGGCTTCTGGGGGTGAGTGTGTGGGGTTCCTCTGGGGGTGTGAGAGTGTGGGGAGTGCCCTGTGGGGTGAGTGTGTGGGAGGTGCCTCTAGGGGTGTGGGAGTCCTCTGGGGGTATGCTAGGTGTGGGGAGTGCCTCTGGAGGTGATGAGGTGTGGGGAGTGCCTCTGGGGGTGATGAGGTGTGGGGAGTGCCTCTGGGGGTGATGAGGTGTGGGGAGTGCCTCTGGGGGTGATGAGGTGTGGGAGTGCCTCTGGGGTGATGAGGTGTGGGAGTGCCTCTGGGGGTGATGAGGTGTGGGAGTGCCTCTGGGGGGTGAGGTGGGAGGCCTGGGGTGATGAGGTGAGTGCCTCTGGGGGTGATGAGGTGGGAGTGCCTCTGGGGGTGATGAGGTGGGGGAGTGCTCTGGGGTGATGAGGTGGGGAGGCCTCTGGGGGTGATGAGGTGTGGGGAGTGCCTCTGGGGGTGATGAGGTGTGGGAGTGCCTCTGGGTGGGGAGTGCTGAGGTGTGGGGTGTGCCTCTGGGGGTGATGAGGTGTGGGGAGTGCCTCTGGGGGTGATGAGGTGTGGGGAGTGCCTCTGGGGGTGATGAGGTGTGGGGAGTGCCTCTGGGGGTGATGAGGTGTGGGGAGTGCCTCTGGGGGTGATGAGGTGTGGGAGTGCCTCTGGGGGTGATGAGGTGGGGAGTGCCTCTGGGGGTGATGAGGTATGGGGAGTGCCTCTGGGGGTGATGAGATGTGGGGAGTGCCTCTGGGGGTGAGTGTGTGGGAAGTGCCTCCGGGTGAGTCTTCTTCCATCACCCCCACCTCACCTCCGCTATCACTCCTTCCCCTTCCTTCACCTCTCCCCTTCCCTCGTTCTTTCTCCTTTTGAGGTTTCTTACAGAAGTTATGGAGCGTCTTTCCCTCCCTCCTCCCCTGGTGCTGGTGCGTCTGGTCCTCTTTAAATAGCTTTCCACCTGTTCACCTGACGTTCACCCACTGTGCACTTGACGTTCACCCACTGTGCACTTGACGTTCACCCACTGTGCACTTGACGTTCACCCACTGTGCACTTGACGTTCACCCACTGTGCACTTGACGTTCACCCACTGTGCACTTGACGTTCACCCACTGTGCACTTGACGTTCACCCACTGTGCACTTGACGTTCACCCACTGTGCACTTCACGTCCACTTTTCACTTTACATGACTTTGTGTGTGTGTGTGTGTGTGTGTGTGTGTGTGTGTGTAAGAGAGAGACGCACACACATTTCTGTAGGGTTGTGTAGCCTAACTAATCCAACCTAAGCTATCCTGACCTAACTAATACACCACAGCAACTATCCTAACACAACGGATCATATGCTAAACAAGCTTAATCCCTAACTTTAACTAATCTAAACTGACCTAAGTTTTCTTTTAAGTTGTTGTAAGTCAACAGGAGCAGCAACGGGGAGGGGGTGGTGAGGGGAAGTGGTTGTGTGGGGGAAGGGGGGTGTTGGGAAGGGGCTGGTGTCGGAGGAGGGGGTGGTGTTGGGGGAAGGGGTGGTGTGGGGAAGTGATTGTGTGGGGGAGGGGGTGGTGTGGGGAAGGGAGTGGTGTGGGGGGAGGGGAGCGTTCATAAATTGACGTTTGTTGGTGCGTTGATAAACTGACGTAGCGATACGAGTAGTGTTTACCTTCTCACCAGTAGTTTACACTCACCAGTAGTTTACACTCACCAGTAGTTTACCTTCTCACCAGTAGTTTACCTTCTCACCAGTAGTTTACCTTCTCACCAGTAGTTTACCTTCACCAGTAGTTACTTCACCAGTAGTTTACACTGTTTCTCTCACCAGTAGTTTACCTTCTCACCAGTAGTTTACTTCTCACCAGTAGTTTACCTCTCACCAGTAGTTTACCTTCTCACCAGTAGTTTACCTCACCAGTAGTTTACACTCACCAGTAGTTTACCTTCTCACCAGTAGTTTACCTTCTCACCAGTAGTTTACCTCACCAGTAGTTTACCTCACCAGTAGTTTACCTTCTCACCAGTAGTTTACCTTCTCACCAGTAGTTTACCTTCTCACCAGTAGTTTACCTTCTCACCAGTAGTTTACACTCACCAGTAGTTTACCTTCTCACCAGTAGTTTACCTTCTCACCAGTAGTTTACCTTCTCACCAGTAGTTTACACTCACCAGTAGTTTACCTTCTCACCAGTAGTTTACCTTCTCACCAGTAGTTTACCTTCTCACCAGTAGTTTACACTCACCAGTAGTTTACCTTCTCACCAGTAGTTTACCTTCTCACCAGTAGTTTACCTTCTCACCAGTAGTTTACCTTCACCAGAGTTTACACTCACCAGTAGTTTACCTTCTCACCAGAGTTTACCTTCTCACCAGTAGTTTACCTTCTCACCAGTAGTTTACACTCACCAGTAGTTTACCTTCTCACCAGTAGTTTACCTTCTCACCAGTAGTTTACCTTCTCACCAGTAGTTTACCTTCTCACCAGTAGTTTACCTTCTCACCAGTAGTTTACACTCACCAGTAGTTTACCTTCTCACCAGTAGTTTACCTTCTCACCAGTAGTTTACCTTCTCACCAGTAGTTTACACTCACCAGTAGTTTACCTTCTCACCAGTAGTTTACCTTCTCACCAGTAGTTTACCTTCTCACCAGTAGTTTACCTTCTCACCAGTAGTTTACACTCACCAGTAGTTTACCTTCTCACCAGTAGTTTACCTTCTCACCAGTAGTTTACCTTCTCACCAGTAGTTTACCTTCTCACCAGTAGTTTACCTTCTCACCAGTAGTTTACATTGTCACCAGTCGTTTACATTGTCACCAGTCGTTTACATTGTCACCAGTCGTTTACATTGTCACCAGTCGTTTACATTGTCACCAGTCGTTTACATTGTCACCAGTCGTTTACATTGTCACCAGTCGTTTACATTGTCACCAGTCGTTTACATTGTCACCAGTCGTTTACATTGTCACCAGTAATTTACATTGTCACCAGTTTACATTGTCACCAGTAGTTTACTCTCACCAGTAGTTTACATACACCAGTAGTTTACACTCACCAGTAGTTTACACTCACCAGTAGTTTACACTCACCAGTAGTTTACACTCACCAGTAGTTTACACTCACCAGCCCTGTATAACACTGCTCTCATTTATTTTACTTGTATTATAATTTATAAAATAATTTTTCTGTTACATTGATGAGGAAGCTGTGTAGGTGAAGCCCCGGTGCTTCACTGTGTAGGTGGAGCCCCGGTGCTTCAATGTGTAGGTGCTGGCCCTTTGCGTCACTGTGTAGGTGGAGCCCCGGTGCTTCACTGTGTAGGTGGAGCCACGGTGCTTCACTGTGTAGGTGGAGCCACGGTGCTTCACTGTGTAGGTGGAGCCCCGGTGCTTCACTGTGTAGGTGGAGCCCCGGTGCTTCAATGTGTAGGTGCTGGCCCTTTGCGTCACTGTGTAGGTGGAGCCCCGGTGCTTCACTGTGTAGGTGGAGCCCCGGTGCTTCACTGTGTAGGTGGAGCCACGGTGCTTCACTGTGTAGGTGGAGCCCCGGTGCTTCACTGTGTAGGTGCAGCCCCGGTGCTTCACTGTGTAGGTAGAGCTCCGGTGCTTCACTGTGTAGGTGGAGCCCCGGTGCTTCACTGTGTAGGTGCAGCCCCGGTGCTTCACTGTGTAGGTGCAGCCCCGGTGCTTCACTGTGTAGGTGGAGCCACGGTGCTTCACTGGTGGGGTCACACACAGCAATGAATAAAACATGATTTATAAAATTGAGAAGATGGTGGGGGGGGGCGAAACTTGGTGGGGAATGTAGTGTTGGGGCACATTGAAGGAGTGGTTGGTGGTGGTGTTGGAGAAAGTGTTCCCTCACACGCACTCCCACTTAGTCGATTTGTTTGGGTAAACACAATTACATACATATAGATTCTTAGTCTGGCACGCAAACAATAAACTCACCACCTGCTCTGTTACACTTACCTTCTCTCGTTATTTCTTGAATTTAGAAGTGCTGCGCTGCACGCACGCACACACACACACACACACACACACACACACACACACACACACACACACACGCACACGCACGTTACACAGACGACTGTTTGGGTAACTGAAGAAGAAAGCTAGGATAAAAAGAAAGAGAACTTAAACATGAATAAAAGAGGGAATAAGGTTACAAATATTGATTAACACCGACAATTATGTAAGAAAAACAACACTTATTAAGGAGACGTTTCGCCCACCAGAGGTTTTATCAATCCGATATAGAGAATGGCAATCAAGTTGTATATAGTGAGTGAGGTCAGGTGGAGCACAGGCTGGAGGGTGAAGGTAGGAATACCTGTGTTCTTATACACGATGTGTTTGGCAAGTATTTTCAAGACTGTGAACACTGACACTTTCATGACCTTAACAAACGTCTTAGTTACCCACATGTGTATTACATGAAATAAAGTTATTGAATATTAGGAAATACTGATACAATGTAAGAAATTAATCAGCGGGAAGGAGAGTTGTAACTAATGGAGTCTCGAAACTGCTAGATTTTGTTACTAGTGTATGTTAAATATCTGGTTACAGAAATTCACTACCGTTATATTTATATTTGCGAGTGATGTCAGGACAGTGGAGTACAACCCCAGCAGGATGTCAGGAGGATGTCAGGACAGTGGAGTACAACCCCAGCAGGATGTCAGGAGGATGTCAGGACAGTGGAGTACAACCCCAGCAGGATGTCAGGAGGATGTCAGGACAGTGGAGTACAACTCCAGCGGGATTTCAGGAGGATGTCAGGACAGTGGAGTACAACCCCAGCGGGATGTCAGGAGGATGTCAGGACAGTGGAGTACAACCCCAGCGGGATGTCAGGAGGATGTCAGGACAGTGGAGTACAACCCCAGCGGGATGTCAGGAGGATGTCAGGACAGTGGAGTACAACCCCAGCGGGATGTCAGGAGGATGTCAGGACGTGAGTACAACCCCAGCGGATGTCAGGAGGATGTCAGGACAGTGGAGTACAACCCCAGCAGGATATCAGGAGGATGTCAGGACAGTGGAGTACAACCCCAGCGGGATGTCAGGAGGATGTCAGGACAGTGGAGTACAACCCCAACGGGATGTCAGGAGGATGTCAGGACAGTGGAGTACAACCCCAGCGGGATGTCAGGAGGATGTCAGGACAGTGGAGTACAACCCCAGCAGGATGTCAGGAGGATGTCAGGACAGTGGAGTACAACCCCAGCGGGATGTCAGGAGGATGTCAGGACAGTGGAGTACAACCCCAGCGGGATGTCAGGAGGATGCAGGTGGAGCGAGAGTCGTCAGGCATGATCGAGTAGACAGGCAGGAAGAGTTTAATTGGAGCAAAATATGTTATGATTTTATGAGACAGGAAAAGACCAAATATGAGTACTGTCTGGGAAGGCAAGTTCACGGAAACTGCCCAAGAAAAGAATTAATATGTCTACTGTAGCGCATATAAAGAGAAAGTCAACTGCAACACAGGCTTAGTTTGCAAACATACTCGTGGGAGTAACAATGTGGAACGTCGAAAAGAAGACTTTTAAATCTCATATTTGGTGCCCATGCGGCGCCTGTGTGGAGCGCTCACCTAGGGCGACGTAAATGAAACTTGAGGTGGTTCATAGGAGAAAATACAGAGTTGTGCCTGATTTCTTGAAAAATGGACTCTTTAGTAAGGAGAGAGAGGTCATCCGTCACTGGGAGAACAAAGAGCATTAGGGGATATGACCATGACATGCAAAGTACTCGGTGGCATAGACAGGCAAGGTAGAAAAAGATAGGTTCTTTGAGAACACAAGAAAACATAGTGGACAATTCAACACCGACATGAGCCACTTCAGCGAAAGAGGAGAATAAAAAGTGCAAACAGTTGAAATTTGACACAGTGGAAAAAATAAGAGGTTCAAAAATAGATATGACACACGTCTTTTGTCCTTCTATAACAGACTGATGAAGGACCAAGAGTTAGAGTTCAGTAATTCCTTGTAAAC
Organism: Cherax destructor; assembly: GCA_009830355.1. Classification (NCBI taxonomy): domain Eukaryota; kingdom Metazoa; phylum Arthropoda; class Malacostraca; order Decapoda; family Parastacidae; genus Cherax; species Cherax destructor. Next base: position 25,961 of record WNWK01014169.1, on the reverse strand, counting down.
TCAGTAACTTGGCTAGCAATTGTACCAGGTGTACGCTAACTGTGCCAGTTAATCTATAATGAACAACGAAAACAGTAAGAAATAACCCTCATGCCAGTGTGTGTGATATGTGTGTGTGTGTGTGTGTGTTATGAGTGAGGGTGTATCATGAGTGTGTATGTATGTATGTGTGTGTGTGTGTGTGAGTGTTATGAGTGAGGGTGTATCATGAGTGTGTATGTATGTGTGTGTGTGCGTGTCATGAGGTTTTGTCATGAATGTGTGTCGTGAGTGAGTGTGTGTCATGAGTGTGTGTCATGAGTGTGTGTGTGTCATGAGTGTGTGTGTCATTGTGTGTGTTTGTGTATGTGTCATGAGTGTGTGTGTGTCATGAGTGTGTGTGTCATTGTGTGTGTTTGTGTATGTGTCATGAATGAGTGTGTGTGATGAGTGTGTGTGTGTGTGTGTGTGAGATGAGTGTGTGTGATGAGTGGTGATGAGTGTGTGTGTGAGATGAGTGTGTGTCATGAGTGGGTGTGAGATGAGTGTGTGTGTGTGGTGTGTGTCATGAGTGTGTGTGTGTCATGAGTGTGTGTGTTTGTGTGTGTTGTGTATGTGTATGTGTGTCATGAATGAGTGTGTGTGATGAGTGTGAGTGTGTGTGTGAGATGAGTGGATGAGTGTGTGTGTGAGATGAGTGGATGAGTGTGTGTGTGAGCCATGAGTGTGTGTGTGTGTGTGCCATGAGTGTGTGTGTGTGTGCCATGAGTGTGTGTGCCATGAGTGTGTGTGTGTGTGCCATGAGTGTGTGTGTGTGTGTGTCATGAGTGTGTGTGTGTGTCATGAGTGTGTGTGTCATTGTGTGTGTTTGTGTATGTGTCATGAATGAGTGTGTGTGATGAGTGTGTGTGTGTGTGTGTGTGAGATGAGTGTGTGTGTGAGATGAGTGGATGAGTGTGTGTGTGAGATGAGTGTGTGTGTGTGTCATGAGTGTGTGTGTGAGATGAGTGTGTGTGTGTGTGTGTGTGTGTCATGAGTGTGTGTGTGTCATGAGTGTGTGTGTCATTGTGTGTGTTTGTGTATGTGTCATGAATGTGTCATGAATGAGTGTGTGTGATGAGTGTGTGTGTGAGATGAGTGGATGAGTGTGTGTGTGTGTCATGAGTGTGTGTGTGTGTGCCATGAGTGTGTGTGTGTGTGTCATGAGTGTGTGTGTGTGTGTCATGAGTGTGTGTTTGTGTGTGTGTCATGTGTGTGTGTTATTAGTGTGTGTCATGAATGAGTGTGTGTGTGATGAGTGTGTGTGTGTGTGTGTGTCTGTCATGAGTGTCTGTGTCATGAGTGTCTGTGTCATGAGTGTCTGTGTCATGAGTGTGTCATGAGTGTCTGTGTCATGAGTGTCATGAGTGTCTGTGTCATGAGTGTGTCATGAGTGTCTGTGTTATGAGTGTGTCATGAGTGTCTGTGTCATGAGTGTCTGTGTCATGAGTGTCTGTGCATGTGTCTGTGTCATGAGTGTCTGTGTCATGAGTGTCTGTGTCGTCATGAGTGTCTGTGTCATGAGTGTCTGTGTCATGAGTGTCTGTGTCATGAGTGTCTGTGTCATGAGTGTCTGTGTCATGAGTGTCTGTGTCATGAGTGTCTGTGTCATGAGTGTCTGTGTCATGAGTGTCTGTGTCATGAGTGTCTGTGTCATGAGTGTCTGTGTCATGAGTGTCTGTGTCATAAGTGTTATGAGTGTCTGTGTCATAGTGTGTTATGAGTGTACGTCAACTGTACAGTATAATACTTTATCATAAAGTAACTTGTACCAGTGATCCTCATGTGCATAATTTACATAACACTGTGACCTTGCAGGATAACCAATAAACCTTGTAAGAAATTGTCAGGAATTATCTTAAATCTTTCTACAGTGAGTTTTATACATGTGATACATGCGTGTTCAACCTGTTCTCTGATTCTTGTTTTATACATGAATTTTGACTTGTGTCTTCTTGCTGAATTACCCTCCATTCATCTCTACGTTCGATAAATTTAAAAAAAATAATATTTGCCATCCTCTGTTAAGTCCAGTTTAATTAATGTAGCTAATATAACGGGTTCATTTTGTTTGGCAGCGTTGTGCTTATTGTAAAATCTACAGCGTTTTAGAAGGGTTAACGCGTTATATAATTTTAGTGACATAGTATGTTGATGATATATAACAATTCTTCATTCTAGTAATTCCATATTATAGTTTAAGAACTGTTGTTATTCTCTGTGTAACTTGTGACATGCCGTCTAAACCTTGCCTGCTTATAATTGTAACCATAATTTTTAAAGGGGTGGACTGGTAAGCCAGCGGAAGGCCTCGGTCAGATGACCAAAAGCTCCAGTGGGCTGGTCATCATTTGATGAAAACCCGCGTCAGGAAACACTTGTCCTGTTTCCTGACGAATCTTACCTAATTTAACCGAACGTGCCGCTCACTTTGCAACATATTTTAGGAGGAGCCACATTTATGTACATGTTCACCGAGGTGCCTACAGGGACCTCGGTGAACTTCTAGGAGAGTCTTTCAACATTAATAATTTTGTGGATAGTTTTAATTGATGCTGGTTATTTTCACTTAATATTCATTTGTGTCAAGGGTTTATATTCTTTGCTTTCATGATTGGTAATTTTATCATTGTTTTTATTGTGATTTGTTAATAAAATTTTCTGGCTATCAGCGCTGAGTGACCGATGTGATGAAAGTGTTTCGTAATTGTCACAACAACTGCTACTGCTACATTATAGTTTCATTTTTCTGAGGTCATAATATAGGTCAGTATGGTAGTTCCTCTTTTTTTTTTTTTATTTATTTATTTTTTTGTTTCCTGTCCGGAACCAGAATGCACAGTAACTATATGCTACTTCAGTAACCAAAAAAAAAGCACAATACCGAGACTAGAACAATACACATTCCTTACCGTAGATGTGTGATTTCATCCACATTCTGCTTCAGTTTGTCTCACTGATCCTGTTTTAACGTCATTCTTACTGACTTAAATTACAGTATTATTGGCACAGAAATTTATATTCCAAAGCATTTGGTAAAATTTGTAGCTTGTTATTGTCCGTGGGACCAATATTGACTGCAAAATTTATGTGAAGATCAATAAGCTAGAGTTCTCAGCACACGAGGCCTTTCTCAGTAGAGTTTCAACTCTCAAAATTCGTGTATTTCTTTGAAAGTAGTACAGTGATTATGTTTTTCATTGGTTTTTATATAGGTGTATTTTAAACATTAATCAATCCTACATTCTTTCATCTACTCCTTATTAGACAATGATAGTTGTAATAATTTTTTTTATTACCTACGAATAAGTTTTCATTTGACTTTTTCTTGGGGATTCTGAACACATTTAAGCGTAAACGTCGCGCCACCATTTGATATACGACTGTTCTTATAGATTTTTTTTTTTTTAGTATGAACTTCCTCTTTCCTGTAACTGCGAAGCAGTTTCGGTAAGTTGTGTTAAGTGTTCACCAGTAACGCGCACTTAAGAAACTGTAGCTCTCATAGACACCTGAATGAAATGATATCATATGCCATATTCCCATGAGAGTATCAAGTGATATGCAGAGAGAGAGAGAAAGAGAGAGAATGAATTCAGGGGAGACGGACGAGTAGAACTGTTTATCAGAAATCAGTAAAGTTTTACAGAGAGACATTTCGTTCCGTCATGGGTCATCATGAAGTCACGACTGAAAATATGGAGAAACCCAGAGAAGGTCAGAAAAGGTGAGCAGACCCTGACTCTTCTCTTGACATGTCCTCGGGAATCTTCCTCACCTGATCTGTCTACTGATTTTCTACCACTTTTCTCTCTCAGACGGACATGCTTCCAGCCATGGTATATATATATAATCCATAGTTCACATTTGCGTGTAGAATTTCATATTGCACTTTATAACATGAAGTCTAATCGTCCTTTCATCTCAATATTTCCGCTCACTGCCTCCACTAATACTCCTTTAGAATCTAAAATATTAGCTCCGTCTCGTTCAGTATTTCACTGTTGCAACTTTCACTTTAAATCCTCAGTACGATACTTTTCCAGTGGTAAATCACACTAATGTTTCAATTGCCCAGGTGGTGGTTGTGTTGGTGGTGGTTATGTTAGTGGTGGTTGTGTTGGTGGTGGTTATGTTAGTGGTGGTTGTGGTGGTTATGTTGGTGGTGGTGGTGGTGGTCTGTCAGAAAAAACAACACTAACACTGCTGACACGGGTCTTACTCAGATGATACTGACGCGTTACCTTGGTAAGCATCTGTTGACGTACCGGAGCTTCGCTTAACACCCCATTTAAGAACACGGAAGGACCACTACTGGGTAGTGTTGCCTTAAGTAAGTGGTATCCTAAATATATTGGGATCACTGAATGATTCTTTGTCTCACGTTGTACATCTACAGAAAATGACTGCATGATTGCGCAATAAGACAGTGTTTTGATTGACAAATGGTACGATAAAAGGATTTGCAGAGCTAATTCGTTAGTATAATGATTGGCTCTGTGTTCTCTGAAGACTATGTGAGTGATGGTCGGTGGCCTCTGAAGGCAAGTCATTACTGGTGAAATCATTGCAAACGTTGAAGGTTGTGACTTTTATTGCACCACTGTTACGCACTTGTCTCCTTCCCTTGTATACTCTGTGGTCAGCTCAGACTGAATCTTGGGAATATATGACAATTTTATCTGTTTCAACTACACTGTACTTTGTTCCCCGGAAATAAATACACAAAAGCTGCCTTGGAACCTTGTGTTTCTTTCTTAGTGGATGACTAAACCCTGAACTAACACGCAATCACACACACACACACATACACACACACGTGTATAGTATGCAAAGTCATGGAGAAGATTATCAGGAGGAGAGTGGTGGAGCACCTGGAACGGAACAAGATTATAAACGACAACCAGCACGGATTCATGAAAGGCAAATCCTGTGTCACAAACCTTCTGGAGTTTTATGACAAAGTAACAGAAGTAAGACACGAGAGAGAGGGATGGGTTGATTGCATTTTCTTGGACTGCAAGAAGACCTTCGACACAGTTCCTCACAAGAGATTAGTGCAGAAGCTAGAGGATCAGGCGTGTGTAACAGGAAGAGCACTGCAATGGATCAGAGAATACCTGACAGGGAGGCAACAGCGGGTCATGGTACGTGCTGAGGTATCACAGTGGGCGCCTGTGACGAGCGTGGTCCCACAGGGGTCAGTCCTAGGACCAGTGCTGTTCTTGGTATATGTGAATGACATGACGGGCGGGATAGACTCAGAAGTGTCCCTGTTCGCAGATGATATGAAGTTAATGAGAATTAAATCAGATGAGGATCAGGCAGGACTACAAAGAGACCTGGACAGGCTGGACACCTGGTCCAGCAAATGGCTTCTCGAATTTAACTCCGCCAAATGCAAAGTCATGAAGATCGGGGACGGGTAAAGAAGACCTCAGACAGAGTATAGGCTGGGTGGCCAAAGATTGCAAACCTCGCTCAAGGAGAAAGATCTTGGGGTGAGTATGACACCGAGCACGTCTCCGGAAGCACACATCAACCAGATAACTGCTGCAGCATATGGGCGTCTGGCAAACCTGAGAATAGCGTTCCGATACCTTAGTAATTAATCGTTCAAGACACTGTACACCGTGTACGTCAGGCCCATACTAGAGTATGCAGCACCAGTTTGGAACCCACACCTGGTCAAGCACGTCAAGAAATTAAGGGGAATATCCTACGAAGAAAGGTTAAGAGAAATCGGCCTGACAACACTGGAGGACAGGAGGGTTAGGGAAGACATGATAACGACATACAAAATACTGCGTGGAATAGACAAGGTGGATAGAGACAGGATATTCCAGAGAGGGGACACAAAACAAGGGGTCACAATTGGAAGTTGAAGACTCGGATGAGTCAAAAGGATGTTAGGAAGTATTTCATCAGCCATAGAGTAGTCAGGAAGTGGAATAGTCTAGCAAGTGATGTAGTGGAGGCAGGAACCATACATAGCTTTAGACGAGGTATGATAAAGCTCATGGAGCAGGGAGAGGGAGGACCCAGTAGTGATCAGTGAAGAGGCGGGGCCAGGAGCTGTCATCGACCCCTGCAACCACAATTAGGTGTGTACAATTAGGTGAGTACACACACACACATACATTATATATATATATATATATATATATATATATATATATATATATATATATATATATATATATATATATATATATATATATATTATATATTTTCTTGCCGAATAAGGCAAGCGAAAATTTGTGTATGCAGTAATTTCGCAAAAATCATTCTGAACCTAACAAAAAAATATGCTTCATTGTGTTTGTTTATTATTAAATTATTGTAACCTTATCTAAAATATATTTAGTTGGATTAGGCTAAATTTAATTGCGCTTGTTATAATAATGTTAGGTAAGTTTTCTAAGGTTATTTTGGTATAAAATTATTAATGTTTACATTAACATAAATGAAAAAAATATATCTTTAAACGTATGAGAAAATTTTAGAAAGGACTTTGTTTTAAACGAGTTCTTACTGGAACACACATGTACATATAGTATATACATATGAATGTTTAGTCATACATAGATATGTAAACAGAAATTAGAGAATAAAAAATAATTATTAAAATATTTCTATTATTATTATTATTATTATTATTAAAGCATTAAGTCAATGTGGGTCATTCTACAATAAAGTGGTGTGGTGGAGGCTCGATCCTCCGACCACTAATCGCGAGAGACTGATAGGCTAACTAAATGTACTATGGCGCTCGTCTCAAAGAGAATGCATAATGAAGGAAAGCAGAAGTAATTAACCCACTAACAGCAACACAAGAGTGTTAAAGGTCAACTAATTTATCAGAGATTAACAAAATTAACACAAGGAGAAAAATATTAGAAATATTTTGTACGTGAATGCTACAAGTTGTGAAAAAACGTTCCACTATATTCAGCCCGTTCCCTCCGGCCATGTACACAACATTCACTAATAATAATAATAATAATAATAATATCTTTATTTACTACAAGTACATGTACATGGTATACAGTCCTAGCTGACATCAGTGACATACTACTATATAGAAAGTCCCTTGTTATGCTGAGCATTTCGGGCAGATTAGGTCAGTGTCCCAGAATGTGACCCACACCAGTCGACTAACACCCAGGTACCCATTTTACTGATGGGGAACATAGACAACAGGTGTAAAGAAACACGCCCAATGTTTCTGCCCTGGCTGGGAATCGAACCCAGGCCCTCGCCGTGTGAAGCGAGAGCTTTAGCCACCAGACCACCAGAGTCTCTCTCTCTCTCTCTCCTCTCTCTCTCTCTCTCTCTCTCTCTCTCTCTCTCTCTCTTTCTCTCTCACGATGGTAGCAAACAAATGAGAACGCCAAGTGTCTGTGGGCAAGCGCCTTTGACAAAAAATAAGGAAGGGAGTTGGGGCGGACGTAGAGACGAAGGTTGTTAAAAACACTACACCATCTGGTACAGTTGACGGCTGCATCTCTGTCGAGTTCAACAGTCAGCAAAACAAACACAGCTGACATTCAGCCATGAGATACACACACATATGTCAACACGAAATACTGAGCAGTATGATAGGAAAGTAATTATTTATTTAAATTTATGTGGAGTTGTAAACCCTTGTGGGCTGTCCAGTGCGAAGAATGTTGGAGGCTCGGACCCCATCCCCTCTGCTCACTGCATACAACACACACACACACACACACACACACACACACACACACACTACCTTGTACTCAACTTATTGCATAGATTAAGTTAGAGGCAGAATGGAATGCAACTACCAGTGTGTTACATCTGGTAATGGCTTCATTACCAGTGTTACAGTTCTAGACGTTTCAATGTTACGAGACGTAACATTGAAACACCTAGATCTGTAACACCAGTGTTACAGATCTAGGAGGTGTTTCAGTATTACGTCTGGTAATGATTTCATCAGCAGAGCTGCAAGATAAACACAGAGCAGTGGACATCCCTGGTACACGGTGTCTGGGCTGCCACCAAAATAACGTTGGCGTTAATGCTGCAGCTCGCACGAAGAATATGCAAATAACACAATAGGAAAGGATTACTAGGCACAGCGAAAGGACCGACCTAAAAGAGCGTAAGATTAGTGTACAACATGCAAGGTATAGTGTGTAGAAAACAGAAATGTATGGGCAACAGTTGCAGTACCATTAACAGCAGCAGCAGGAATGCTAACAGCAGCAGCAGCAATACTAACAGCAGCAGCAGCAGCAATACTAACAGCAGCAGCAGCAATACTAACAGCAGCAGCAGCAGCAATACTAACAGCAGCAGCAGCAGCAATACTAACAGCAGCAGCAGCAATGCTAACAGCAGCAGCAGCAATACTAACAGCAGCAGCAGCAATACTAACAGCAGCAGCAATACTAACAGCAGCAGCAATACTAACAGCAGCAGCAGCAATACTAACAGCAGCAGCAGTAATACTAACAGCAACAGCAGGAATACTAACAGCAGCAGCAGCAATACTAACAGCAGCAGCAGCAATACTAACAGCAGCAGCAGCAGTACTAACAGCAACAGCAGGAATACTAACAGCAGCAGCAGTAATACTAAAAGCAGCAGCAGCAATACTAACAGCAGCAGCAGCAATACTAACAGCAGCAGCAGCAATACTAACAGCAGCAGCAGGAATACTAACAGCAGCAGCAGGAATACTAACAGCAGCAGCAGGAATATTAACAGCAGCAGCAGTAATACTAACAGCAGCAGCAACACTAATAACAGCAGCAGCAGCAATACTAACAGCAGGAGCAGCAATACTAACAGCAGGAGCAGCAATACTAACAGCAGGAGCAGCAATACTAACAGCAGGAGCAGCAATACTAACAGCAGCAGCAGCAATACTAACAGCAGTAGCAGCAATACTAACAGCATCAGCAGTAATACAGCATCAGCAGTAATACAGCAGCAGCAGGAATACTAACAGCGGCAATACTAACAGCATCAGCAGTAATACAGCAGCAGCAGGAATACTAACAGCAGCAGCAGCAATACTAACAGCAGCAGCAGTAATACAGAAACAGCAAGAATACTAACAGCAGCAGCAGGAATACTAACAGCAACAGCAGGAATACTAACAGCAACAGCAGGAATACTAACAGCAGCAGCAGGAATACTAACAGCAGCAGCAGGAATACTAACAGCAGCAGCAGGAATACTAACAGCAGCAGCAGTAGCAATACTAACAGCAGCAGCAGTAGCAATACTAACAGCAGCAGCAGTAGCAATACTAACGCAGCAGTAGCAATACTAACAGCAGTAGCAATACTAACAGCAGTAGCAATACTAACAGCAGTAGCAATACTAACAGCAGTAGCAATACTAACAGCAGTAGCAATACTAACAGCAGTAGCAATACTAACAGCAGTAGCAATACTAACAGCAGTAGCAATACTAACAGCAGTAGCAATACTAACAGCAGTAGCAATACTAACAGCAGTAGCAATACTAACAGCATCAGCAGCAATACTAACAGCAGCAGCACCGGCAGCAACATTAGCAACAACAGAATCAACAAAAGCATCGGCGGCGGCGGCGGCAGCAGCAGCAGCAGCGAGAATGTACCGCTCAGACCGTGCCTCCCGCCCTCCGGGATTTGGCAGGATTACCAACCTACCAATTTCTGTGAATAGAGGCGGATCCTAATTCCTGCCAGAGATAATGTTGGGTACATCAGTGGTAGCAACGTTCCTCTCGTTACCCTCCACGCCTCCTGATGGACACAAGACTTTTCCGCTCTTTGCAAGGAGAGAACAGATTATGCATCCTCTGGTGATATATTTTCTTTAAATATACTCTTTAACCCAGGAAACTCTTGGCTTATATATGTACCCGACTTTTTGCCATTTTTCCCTCTTATTGTGCTGGCTTTAAGAGCAAACGAGCGGATAAAATAAGACAACGTAAATGACCTGATGCAGCCGACTTCTTTGTATGTAGGGAATGTGGAGCGTGGAGGCCGAGCACTTCCTGAAGGAAGACGTTAATGAGGCCAATGTTTCACGCGCTAAATGCGGCCACTCTTTGGATAAACTAAGTTGTTTAGCCTCCACATAAACCTTGCACAGGAAGATTTTCTTCTTAATGGTAATGACCTCGCTAATTTGTTTCCCTAATTACTCTGAAAATATAAATTGTAGAGGAGATGTGCGAGCTCACCCTGAGGCGCGGTGCTCAACGCGGCTCTTTGATGCAGCCTTTACGGGGAAGAGTTTCCATGTACACTGTAAACAGAAGGTAACATTGCTATCTTTGCGCTGCATCTAAGATCTAACCTGGGTTAATTTCCGTTTCGTATCTTATCACTCAGTGTTAGTTTTCATTATTTCGCTTCTTCTCAGCAATGTTGTTCACACATTGACGTCTACTGCAAAATGGAAGAATCAAGTTCACTATTGACGACACCGACGAACCTAACCTCTGGACGATCACTAATGTACTGGAAGCACTTGCAGATGCACAAGAAAACCCACAATTCGACCACACCAACGTCTTCATAGATGTCTTAAACAAATGCTCGTTTAAGAAGCTAACTAACGGTACCTTATTCCATGTCAGACACAGACGCGTCTCGACATAATACTGCACCTCACCACCACTCTGATTAAGACGCCTCACCACCAAACAATTACCACATAGCAAACCGCCTTCCTCTGTCACCATCCCACGCCAGCCACCAGTTCTTACCACCAGCAAAACCTTCCCAAGAAAGTTGCAGCCAGATCAGCCAGCCTGTTTCGTGCCTTCTACATCGTCTGCAAGTTCCTGATTCTCCAGCTCCTGCCCACTATAGCTCCGCTGCTGGGTTAAGCCCTGGCTTTTTATCTACGACTCAAGACCTTCCTCTCACCGACTATACTTCGTCTGTCCACACTTCCCCGCTCACCCACTTGTGGGTCTTACCTAACGTCATTCGTTCGTTCGTTCGACATCTACTCATAGTGAGCCTTCAAGGAAGGTTTCTTGATGTTGGTGAGGGGCTCTTGATCTAGGGAATTTGATCTGTAGTCCGGTTCCCTGAATTAAGCCTGAATACCTTCCACATTCCCCCCTTCCCCACAGGCGCTGCATAATCCTACGGGTTTAGAGCTCCCCCTTATTCATAGTGAGCGTTTTATCTTCTGTTTTTTTCCTCTCCCATGTCACATAAGTACTTTAGCTTCATTTTACTAAAAATATCCTTAGTTTTCACTAAAAATACCTTACTTTTTTACTAAAAGTACCTTAAGTACTTTTTACTGTGGCAATACACCTATGATTCTGTAGACAAGGACACTTGTGTATAGTTCAGGACATTTATTAAAGACAGCGTTTCGCCACGAGTGGCTGTCATCAGTGATGACAGCCGTCATACGGCGAAATAATGCTTTCACTCCAGTGTGTTTACTCAATTGTGATAAAATGGAATGAGCTCCAGCTCCTGGTTCACTCCTTTTGAGAGATTTGTGGAGTTATTCCCGGCACTGTGTGCTTTGTCATGCTCTCAGATTCAGTGATAGTCTCCCCATCCTCCTAAGTCTCTCAGTGAAATGATTGTTCATCTTGTATGTTGTGACCATATCCACCCTGTTTCTTTGTTCAACTTGTATGTTGAGACCATGTCCACCCTGTTTCTTTGTTCATCTTGTATGTTGTGACTGTCCTTTTCGATCCTTTGTTCCTTTTTTTCTTTGATGATCCATATACCCTCTGTTCCTGTCTCCAGTACTATGACTGTTCCCTCTGTTCCTTTCTTAAGTATTGTTACTGTTACATCTTGTGTCGTCCTCTTGTTCTGTGACAACTTTCTTATATTTCTCTAATATTTTCTGCTACTGTGAGTTTATCCTCAGGTCCTTTATCTGAAGGACTTGCCTGGTGGCATGTTTGTGTACGTGATTGTGTTTCTGTATGTGTGCAAGCAAGCATGTTTCCTTACACCTGTACGTGCACTGTACGTTATTTTTGTAGCAACTGTAATTGTACTTACACATACACACAGTGGAGGCAGGAACCATACATAGTTTTAAGACGAGGTATGGTAAAGCATATGGAGCAGGGAGAGAGAGAGGACCTAGTAACGGTCAGTGAAGGGGCGGAGCCAGGAGCCGAGTATCGACTCCTGCAACCACAAATAGGTGAGTACACACACACACACACACACACACACACACACACAACACACACACACACACACACACACACACACACACACACACACACACACACACCTCTTCTATACATGATGTTTGTTCTTCTTGGTGTTATTAACATACTTTTCTCTTCACCTCCGACCAGACTCATGCATGCATAACAAATATTTTCTTTTTACATAAATAAAAGATTTAGTTCTGACGGCGTTGCACTACTGTCGTTCATTATCAGAGGAAGGCAAGTGGGAAACAGCGCACGTCAGTCAGCGAGTTGGCGTTGTGGTGTAGCTCATGGGCTTCGAGTTTGTTACACAAGGCCAGGTTGTGTACATGGTGAGGTGAGGTTGGGTCTATAATAAATATAGTTGAAAGTTTGCAAGTTCCTCTACATTTAACGAAGGCGTAAAGCTGGTAAATAGTAAATACAAAATGCAGGGAAGTCTTTACTGGTACAACGTTTCTGTCTAGATGTGGTCAGAATAGTAATGCAAAAGGCGCTCTCCCCACCTTCCACCTCCCTCTGACACACTGCTGGCTGCACTGAAGGTGAATATAACCCCCCTGACATGTTAGAAGCAGTACAGTTCACGTCACATTCCAGTTGAAGTTGACGTGTAACAAGAGATACACGGAACGTGAGGTAATTTTACTGTGGAAACTTTTCGGCCACCAGGGGCTTATCAGTCCATAAAAAAACATCGATTTATAAAAGTAGCTTGAAGGTGAGGTGAAGTGTAGGCAGAGTGCGCAACATTTGCTCTTCACCTTGTGTAGGCAGAGTGCGCAACATTTGCTCTTCACCTTGTGACATGTGACCGTGTGGGCAGCGGTGCTGCTCCCTAGTCCTTTGGAATAATGATTTTGATATTATCTTCTATATGATTAAAATCGATACCCTTTGTAACGTCAGAAGGTCATTTGATTGTGTTCTCTTATTGGTGGCGAAGAAACTTTTCCCCTGGTTTCTATTATATTTACTCCCCATCCCTCCATTGCCCTCTCGACTCCAGTGTTTCTCGTTGCACAACTCATTTTGCAACTTTAATCATTTTTTTTTTTTTGTGATTCACCTTTTTTCCCAATGTCGTGAAGGACTGTGTCAAGTCTGATCACTGTTTTTCGTAGCTCAGAGAATTCTGAAACTGCGTAACAGAAAGATACTTGGTACTTAGCAACCCTTCATTAGAATCGATGTTTTGCTTTGGGTAGAGCTTTATCAAGTAATGAGCGAAACGTCATATGTAATAAAAGACTGAATTTCAGTTGAATTAATTACTGTTTTATTTAGTTACTGTTCTGTTTTCCTCATGTTTTAATAACTAAACTAATAACTTCTATGAGAACAGAATCTTTTGTAACTACAAATCTTTTACACCAGACCACGCCACCAGCGTCTCCAGGGTTACTGATGCTGCATCTATGTTCTTACACTGTGTTACATCCATGATCTTACAGCATACTACATCCATAGTTTTACACTGTGCTACATCCATAGTTTTACACTGTGCTACATCCATAGTCTTACACTGTTACATCTATAGTCTTACACTGTGTTACATCTATAGTCTTACACTGTGTTACATCTATAGTCTTACACTGTGTTACATCCATAGTCTTACACTGTGTTACATCTATAGTCTTACACTGTGTTACATCCATAGTCTTACACTGTTACATCCATAGTCTTACACTGTGTTACATCTATAGTCTTACACTGTGTTACATCCATAGTCTTACACTGTTACATCTATAGTCTTACACTGTGTTACATCCATAGTCTTACACTGTGTTACATCTATAGTCTTACACTGTGTTACATCCATAGTCTTACACTGTGTTACATCTATAGTCTTACACTGTGTTACATCCATAGTCTTACACTGTTACATCTATAGTCTTACACTGTGTTACATCTATAGTCTTACACTGTGTTACATCCATAGTCTTACACTGTGTTACATCCATAGTCTTACACTGTGTTACATCCATAGTCTTACACTGTGTTACATCCATAGTCTTACACTGTGTTACATCCATAGTCTTACACTGTGTTACATCCATAGTCTTACACTATGTTACATTCATAGTCTTACACTGTGTTACATCCATAGTCTTACACTATGTTACATTCATAGTCTTACACTGTGTTACATCCATAGTCTTACACTATGTTACATCCATAGTCTTACACTGTGTTACATCCATAGTCTTACACTATGTTACATCCATAGACTTACACTGTGTTACATCCATAGTCTTACACTGTGTTACATCCATAGTCTTACACTGTGTTACATCCATAGTCTTACACTATGTTACATCCATAGTCTTACACTGTGTTACATCCATAGTCTTACACTATGTTACATCCATAGTCTTACACTGTGTTACATCCATATTCTTACACTGTGTTACATCCATAGTCTTACACTGTGTTACATCCATAGTCTTACACTGTGTTACATCTATAGTCTTACACTGTGTTACATCCATAGTCTTACACTGTGTTACATCTATAGTCTTACACTGTGTTACATCTATAGTCTTACACTGTGTTACATCTATAGTCTTACACTGTGTTACATCCATAGTCTTACACTATGTTACATCCATAGTCTTACACTGTGTTACATCCATAGTCTTACACTGTGTTACATCCATAGTCTTACACTGTGTTACATCCATAGTCTTACACTATGTTACATCCATAGTCTTACACTGTGTTACACCCATAGTCTTACAGTATGTTACATTCATAGTCTTACAGTATGCTGTCGAGATTTCAGCTTTATAAGACATGCATAAGCTGGAAGACTAACCAGCGATATTATTGCTGGCAAACATTGACCAGTGTCTGCTGGTGGGCTCAGTCCCCCATAACGTTACTAACATACACTCTTAATTTTATATAAGAGTTGTAAGGGAGCGTGTGTGCAAAGCAGCTTCAGTCTGTGCCCAGACACAACACACAGTTTCGCTCACTAATGAAGTGGTACCAAACTCGCTCTGTAACTCGTTATTTTGACATTTTCTTCCTTTTTTTCACTCTTTTTCTCTGTACTTCATTATATTTTACGAATGTTGATCAGACGGAAAGATCTAGCAAGAAACGAATGGGTTTAACGCTCGTTTTTTTGTATATAAATAATTATAGTGAGAAACGATTGCATATAACGTGGCAATAGCAATAACTCATGACAAAAAAATCCGACAGAATAGCTTTTTTTTACGAAAGTAATATATGTATTGCCTCTTTATTCATGTCGGAGGCTAAAATTAGTCGATGGTCTAGGAATATTTCACCCTCCTCCTCCAGTCTATGTTGCTGCTCTTCATTACAAATAATGTAGTGATTTTACTGACGTTGATTCCTCGTATATTTTCAACTTTCATCCTAGATAAACCCAGGGAAATAAGAGTGGATTATGTGTATTTTTCTAACAATGTATACCGTGATAATGATGTTTTTATTTTTTCAAAAAAACCCTTCGCTCTCATCTTTCAAGGCAGGTGTGAGATTAAAACTTGAAAATAGAGATTTTCTCGTACTCGCATGGAATAAGAAATTGTTTAAATGCTCAAGACACAAAAACAAGAGAGTTGAAGATATCACTGATTTTCAGAATGATTTGAACAAGCTAATGTGTTCGTGGGAAAGATAACAGACGAAGCTCAGTGTGGGAAAGATAACAGACGAAGCTCAGTGTGGGAAAGATGGCAGACGAAGCTCAGTGTGGGAAAGTGCAAAGCTCTGATGAACATAAACGAGAAGTGTATTTCACATGAAAGATTCTCTACAACCAGGTAACTAGTCTTCACACTAACCTAACAACTTTCTGGAATGAGAAGTGCGGGAGGACGCTTAGAATAAATTAAATAAAAAAATAGGTGTCAACATCAGAGCTCAGAGACGATCTGACTTATTATCCAGCAGATACAGTATAATAAATATCACCATAAGCATAGACAGAAGGCTTCAAGAGGAAAAACGAATTATTGATCAGCCAGGCTGTGATGATCATGGACATGCAGGCATCAGATAGGAATAACCTGGCTGTTGAGGTGGCTACCATGGAGGCTGCTAGCCATAGACTGAGAGAGTAACTCTCCAGATCAGTCAGAGGTAAGTTACAGGTAAGCGAGGTATGTGTAGGAGAGGTTTCCAGCTCTTAGTTGTAATTCACTCTGGATGTTTATCACCGCATTTACACTTTATTCACATTGTACTAGTTATCAAACATTTGTTCTAGTGTAGAGGTTAGACCATTTAGCTGCGTTCTTGTGTAGAGTTTAGACCATTTAGCTGCGTTTGCTTCTTTGTGTAAAGCCACAGTAGCTTCCGTAAATGCTACTTGTTCTTTCTTTACCACTAATTCAATTTCTATTCATCCGCCTTGGTATAATTTGTCATCTAAAGTTCTCTGCCTGGTACAACTCCAGTGCTACCCTAGAACTTGGTACAACTCCAGTGCTACCCTAGAACTTGGTACAACTCCAGTGCTACCCTAGAACTTAGTGAATTATTTTAAAGAATTTCTGCGTTGGTGGACAAACGAAACATAATTTGCTAAAAAAAAAATATCATTATTTTTTTTCTAGCATGAACACCAACATTATACAATGTCAAGGTGAAGTATATGTGTGTGAATAATTCTGGCTGGTCTTTTCAGTGGGAAGGTTGGTGGGTGTGGGAGTCACTTATTAACTGCTTGAATAATGTGTTGTCCTCTGTCTGCCAGTTCCTCTCTCTCTCTCTCTCTCTCTCTCTCTCTCTCTCTCTCTCTCTCTCTCTCTCTCTCTCTCTCTCTCTCTCTCTCTCTCTCCCTCCCTCTCTTTCGATTCTAATATACTAATGTATTGTGTCCCATATTTGCTGACCTCAGTTCAAAATAGAAGCCTTCGCAGCCCTAAATTATAAAATAATTCTACATTAACATATATTTGCAGAGCAGTGTTGTCAGGATTTGTATGTAATATTTCATACAGACGCTGTGAGACTACAAGTCTAGTTAGGTATTGCGATTGTGAAAGTGTTGATGGTGAGTGCGAGTACTGTGACACTACAAGTATAGTTATGTATTGTGCTTGCAAAGTCAGATAGGAAGCTCAGTGAAATCTCGTCAGTGGAAGACACTGGGGTTAAATTTTTTTTTTGCTATTTTTTATCTTACGAAATACTAGATGTTTTTATGAAGGTAATATAACAAAAAGTATGAAATTTAATGGAAAAAGTTACGAAATTACCGAATCACAAATTTTTCTGTGGTGGCAACAGACAGGTATTGTCACATTGGAGTCTGAGCGACATTTGTGCATGGGACTAATATTTTAAGGATATTTTTTTTCTGTTTTCGTAGACTGGTTATATACCAATTTAAGATCAATTTTAATTTCGATTTGATTTGTAATGAGAGGTCATTTTTGATCCTGAGAACAGCTTATGTCTTTCTCCGCTAAGACATGAGTTTTAGTGTTGGGTGGGTCGGTTGACAAAGAGAAAAGGACACAAATCAGTCCCTTAGGGCACCTTAATTGAAGACGTTTCGGTCCTGGGACCTTCAGTACTTCAAATACATGTATTTAGAGTAATCAAGGTCTCAGGACTGAAACATCTTCAATGAAAATATCTTAAGTAAATGGATTTGTGTCTTTTTCCGTCTAAACTGAGTTAGTCAGCAGAGCTTTAAGACCTGGTCATGTGTTGTAATGATAAACACACGTACACAGAATACATCTTAATTAAAATCGATGTTTCGCTCACCGAGAACTTTATTAATGTATATAACTAGATAAAGTTTACTCTGAGCGAAATGTCTCGAACATAAACTTCCTCTACCTAGATGTTTTGACTTGTCTATGTACTAATTGTCTTTCAGACTATAACATCATTTTATTAATGATATACAATAGCGACAAGTGAATGAGTAAGAGACATGTGCAATTGTTAGGCATCTTTGTTGTCTAAACGTTTCGCCTGCTCGGCATACTTTTCCGATCAAATACAGAGGTGACTAAATCTTGGAGACAGCAGAAGCAGTGGAGAGGTAAATGAGGTGTTGAGGTAATTTGGAGGTGGTGAGTCCTCTCAGTCTGATGTTTGATTTGGAGGTGGTGAGTCCTCTCAGTCTGATGTGTGTTTTGTAGGTGGTGAGTCCTCTCAGTCTGATGTGTGTTTTGTAGGTGGTGAGTCCTCTCAGTCTGATGTGTGTTTTGTAGGTGGTGAGTCCTCTCAGTCTGATGTGTGTTTTGTAGGTGGTGAGTCCTCTCAGTCTGATGTGTGTTTGTAGGTGGTGAGTCCTCTCAGTCTGATGTGTGTTTTGTAGGTGGTGAGTCCTCTCAGTCTGATGTGTGTTTTGGAGGTGGTGAGTCCTCTCAGTCTGATGTGTGTTTGTAGGTGGTGAGTCCTCTCAGTCTGATGTGTGCTCAGCTACATAGTCTCGATTAATGTGACTCGTCAATGGACCAAATCGGACATACACGTCGTCATAAACTTCTATGTGCGGATTGCTGTATAATCCCTGTGGTTTAGCGCTTCTTTTGATTATAATAATAATATGTGCAGATATCAGATTGGATATCAGATTGGAGGGAGAGAGTATGGAGGAGGTGAATGTATTCAGATATTTGGGAGTGGACGTGTCAACAGATGGGTCTATGAAAGATGAGGTGAATCATAGAATTGATGAGGGGAAAAGGGTGAGTGGAGCACTTCGGAGTCTGTGGAGACAAAGAACTTTGTCCATGGAAGTAAAGAGGGGAATGTATGAGAGTATAGTTATACTAACGCTCTTATATGGGTGTGAAGCATGGGTGATGAATGTTGCAACGAGGAGAAGGCTGGAGGCAGTGGAAATGTCATGTCTGAGGTCAATGTGTGGTGTGAATATAATGCAGAGAATTCGGAGTTTGGAAATTAGGAGGAGGTGTGGGATTACCAAAACTATTATCCAGAGAGCTGAGGAGGGGTTGTTGAGGTGGTTCGGACATGTAGAGAGGAAGGAACGAGACAGAGTGACTTCGAGAGTGTATAAATCTGTAGTGGAGGGAACGCGGGGTAGGGGTCGGCCTAGGAAAGGTTGGAGGGAGGGGTAAAGGAAGTTTTGTGTGCGAGGGCTTGGACTTCCAGCAAGCATGTGTGAGCGTATTTGATAGGAGTGAATGGAGGCATATGGTTTTTAATACTTGACGTGCTGTTGGAGTGTGAGCAAAGTAACATTTATGAAGGGATTCAGGGAAACCGGCAGGCCGGACTTGAGTCCTGGAGATGGGAAGTACAGTGCCGACACTCTGAAGGAGGGGTGTTAATGTTGCAGTTTTGTAACTGTAGTGTAAAGCACCCTTCTGGCAAGACAGTGATGGAGTGAATGATGATGAAAGTTTTTCTTTTTCGGGCCACCCTGCCTTGGTGGGAATCGGCCGATGTGTTAATAAAATAAAAATATTTGTGTGTTATTCCAGTCACTGTATTATGCCTTTTTGTTTTTTGTGATAATGAAGCATGAGACTGGAGCCTTTTATACCCTGAAATTGAGCCTTTTACTAATCCACTGCTTCTGCTGAGCAGGCGATAGGTTTCGAAAATTATGATATTTAATTGTTGCACAAGCGTCTTACTTACGGAGGTAACTGACACACGTACATGAGTGCGTTGAGTGTGTTGAGTGTGTTGAGTGTGTTGAGTGTGTTGAGTGCAAACATCCTTCACCTTACATCTGAGAAATAGCACAGCTTTCAACATTTAAAAGCCAAGTACGTGAGTGAGTTAGGTAGTCACTTCTCACTGCCTCCCTCACCTCCAGCCTCTGCCTGGTCCTCACTCTCCCTGCCTTCCATCACAAGAGCCACCTTCATCGTCACCTCCCTCTCCCTGCCTTCCTTCACAAGAGCCACCATCATCGTCACCTCCCTCTCCCTGCCTTCCATCACAAGAGCCACCATCATCGTCACCTCCCTCTCCCTGCCTTCCTTCACAAGAGCCACCATCATCGTCACCTCCCTCTCCCTGCCTTCCTTCACAAGAGCCACCATCATCGTCACCTCCCTCTCCCTGCCTTCCTTCACAAGAGCCACCATCATCGTCACCTCCTTCTCCCTGCCTTCCTTCACAAGAGCCACCATCATCGTCACCTCCTTCTCCCTGCCTTCCTTCACAAGAGCCACCATCATCGTCACCTTCTCCCTGCCTTCCTTCACAAGAGCCACCTTCATCGTCACCTCCTTCTCCCTCCCTTCCTTCACAAGAGCCACCTTCATCGTCACCACCTTCTCCCTGCCTTCGTTCACAAGAACCACCATCATCGTCACCTTCTCCCTGCCTTCCTTCACAAGAGCCACCATCATCGTCACCTTCTCCCTGCCTTCCTTCACAAGAGCCACCATCATCGTCACCTTCTCCCTGCCTTCGTTCACAAGAGCCACCATCGTCACCTCCCTCTCTCTTCCTTCCTTCCTTCACAAGAAGCTCCCCTCAAACACCATCCTAAGAACAAATCATACTCACGTTTCCATTTAGTACCTCACTTTCTACATCTCCATACTTAGGATGGAGATGTAGGGAGAAAAGCTTTCAATCCAAGGAATTTGAGGTGCCCTCTTGTATCACACTTGATTACATCCCATTCCCCAGGCACTGTATAACCCTCTCTGTCAATAAGAAAGTGTAAACAATGCACACTAAACAAGACAGTGTAAACAGGACAGTGTAAACAGGACAGTGTAAACAGGACGCAGTGTAAACAGGACGCAGTATAAACAAGACGCAGTGTAAACAAGACGCACAGTGTAAATAAGATACTTCGCGGCTAATGACATTTCACTGTGAAAACTTTTCGCCCTCCAGGGATTTCATTAGTCCCTGGTGGGAGAAACGTCTTCACAATAAAATACCATAACCCACATTGTTTCATATTTAGATATTGTCGGTTATTCTACCGTTGACTTGCAAGTCCCCATGATTACAGTAACTGCTGTCGCCCTTCGTAACCAACCCAACTCTCTCTCTCTCCAAGCTCGATTCTCGCCCTTACAGACGTTCCTCTCTTTCAGAACGTATGAGGTATCCCTGAAAGGGAATATCTATGTTAGCAATGGTTGTCAGAATATTATGTTTACTTCCCCGTCCTAAGTGACTCTAAGGTTATCGGCTTCAAACTCTTGTGTATCTTTTTTAAAGGGATAAATATGTTTGTTATTTGGCTGATAACTACCAGTTTGTCAATTTTATACATGCAAATAGCGCTGCAGATTCCTTGAGAACGGCTCTTCTGGTTGGCTTCAAACTCTTGACACTGAGATGTAGTTTTAAATTGTTATTGTGGTGTATAGGTGGCAGTTTATCAGTTTAAAATTTTCGGATATTTTTTTCTCTTTGAGATAACTTAAGTGCTCTTCTAAGTTGCTTCAAACATTAAAAGCTGATACATCTAATCTACAAAAGTTCACATTATTGTTGGGTTGTCAGCGTTCCATTTTGACTTTTTTTTTTTTTTTTTTTTTTTTATAATTTGGATATTGATTTATGTAACATAACCGGAAAAGGCGTCTTCTGATCGGCTTCAAACTTTTAACACTGGAGCATCTTTGAGGAAAGTTCATATTGGTTTTGGGCTCTGTAGTTGACATTTTGCCAATTTTATTGAAAATAACTGGAGTGGTTTCCACGTGATAACTTATCAATGCCTCTTCTGATGGGCTTCAAATCTTCAATTCTGATGTATCCTACTTAGAACGTGGGGCGGATTCTTATTGGCCTGTGTTAGTGGCATTCTTAATAGTTTGATTTTAGCCACAGTTTAGTAGGCTTCGTACCTGTGGCAGATAACCTACTGCCGGTTTCTTAAAAAGAAGTTATTTGAGTTGAAGAGAATTTAAAATATAAATGTAAAATAATGAAACAAATTTAAAATATGCTTCCCTTTATTAACTATTAAAAATATTTAATCTAATTATTTTTGTTCAGTACTTTGGCAAAGCCGGTCACTAACTCAGGTATAGTACAGACGTCTAGCTTACTTTGTGCACCCACAGCTCATTTCTTGTTTTACGTAGTACTTACGAGTATAAGACGTTTATTTAATATTTGATGTGCTAGTTTATGGAACATGGATAGTGGCACAGTGTACAGTGTGTTTCTGCTTAGTGTTAGACCGTGTTGGGTTACAGTCCCTGACCTTCTTAAGGTTACGAATCTTATAGCTACATGCTTAGGTGAATTAGGCACAGCATTTAGGAGAGCATTAATCAGTACATTAAATAGCATGGGACTGAGAACTCCCTTGTGGTGAACCCTGGGACATTTTTTCAATCTCGCTTCTAAAGCCTTGGTAGAGAAGAGAGGATATGCTGACAGATAACCTATTATCCAGCTGAGTAAGTTACCACCAATATTGATTTTGGTTGGTTCATGTAGTATAACAGTTCTGTTTGCATATCAAATGCAGATCTTAGATCAAGAAATAAGGTAAAACTAGTAGGAATGTGTTCAGTGAGAAAGGTGGTAATACAATTCTGCACACTTTTTCTTTTCATAAAACCATAGAGATGAGGTGAAACTTTGATTGTATAGTATAGTCCGTTACGTATAATTTAAATGTTTTTCCAAGACAACTAGTTAGAGTTTGGACTCAGTGTACAGTATCAGGATAGGCACAATGACACCATTAGTGCAGGAAGTACAAAGGACATCTTTTATATAACTAAGATTATATAATGCTAACAAACAATTATCAGATACTTATCTTTTAAGTTCTGAGGATATAAGCTATAACACACTCTCCAGGGGCTGTTGATCAACCTTCATTTAATGCAAAGTCTAATTCATACTCATCGTATAATAAATCAATGGCAACCTTCTCTTCAAGGTTTGTTCTAATATGGGATGGGAGATTTTCATGCCTAGATGTTTTGACCAAGTTATTTATGAGGTTATTTTTTTTCAAGAGCTCGAGGAGCAACATTACCACTCGTTTTACTCGTTATCATATTTATTCCTTTCCAGGTTAAACTTACAGAGGTAGATCTATTTAACCAACTAACGAGTTCCCATTCGTGTTGCATAAGTTCTTGTCTCTAATAATTTCCCGGCATTTCAACAGCACATTCCTCGGCAATGTTTGAAACCAAGAATCATTGCCTTATCTATCACAAAGTGTTTGAAATTTAATAGAGATTTGTTTCACTTGTGGAATCGTGTTTGCGATCTACCTGAGATACTCTGTTGAGGTGAGTCCAGTACGTTTCAGTAGAGAGGTACTCCAGAGTAAGTTCTTCAGCATCTGCCAGAGTAACAGGTACTAGAGCTACACTGGCGTCCTCTGGCTGTGCGTCTTCTATGATTGATTCACTGCCCATAATAGACAATTTGTGTGCTATTACCTCATCCCCAGATGTGATGGCAGTCTGGTGGGGACACGTGTTAGGGAAGGTAACAGATTCGTCCACATATTCAGGTGTAGTCACAGGTATGACGGGTAGCATTGAAAAGGATTCCTGTATTGTGCTGTTGTTGGTAATGTGGACATCATTACACCCAGGGGAAGGGGAATTTGCATGCAGGTGTGGGTAGTGTTGTTATACCTCTACTTGGCCAAGGCAAGATGGAGTATACATGTGGTAGAGGGTACTGTTTACATCCATCAACAGTATATTCAAAATTTTGATTTCCATATGTGGCCAATACGAAAACGAAAGTTCTTACTAATAAATCAAGGCAAAAAGTAATATTGTAAGTTTTGTGGGTGAATATTCACAATACTGGCTATGAGGCACAAAATCTCCAAATATATGCAACTTCTAAGATAATATATTTAGCAGTTAAACAAAATACGATATTTTTATGAAAGTCTTATCTGATAGAAGTTTATAATCTTCTAACGTATTACAAAGTTGGGTAATTTGCAGAGGATCTGCCGGAAAAAAAGTGTATTCTTTATAGCAATTGTTAAAATATACTCGCCCACCACTTGTTGAAGTATTTTGTAACTAACTTTGCAAAGTACTTCAACAAGTGGCTGGCGAGTGAACTAATTTACTCTCAAATTTATTTCCCATACATATTTTTAATACATTATACATTGTTAACTGGAGCCCAGGTCATGAACGACCTCTGGAAAAGTTTCAACATATTTTTGACGCTCACTGACATAACTGCCCAAAGCAGGAAATATTACCGTATATATTATTTTGAATTAGCAGTAACAGCAGATGACCACGCAACGTTGGTTAAACGTTTTCTCCTTCATTAAAATAAATTACTGTATTATTATTCCTTCCTGAATAGAACGGTTGGTTTAATATACGGTTCAAAAAAGACCTGAGCAAGTTTACCGGATAACTTTGGGTCCTGGAACCTAGTAAATGTTTTAAACCACATTGTGGGTATCAATTACGAAGGTTAGTAATATATAGCTTCCTAAATACAACGCTTGATATAATATTACAAAGATGCATACGCTGAGAGGTGTATCTTTCTCGGATATATATACCGAGAGTTTAATCCATTTATCAGGGCTTAGAGAATTCTTGGCCGGTGGTGAGCAGGTGACATGCACCCTTAATATTGTGTCTTCCTTATCATATCATAAGGGATTTCAAGAACAAGTTATCTGACATAAAAATATTCAGCATATACACAGGTTTGACCTCCCAGTATAATTTCATAAATTTTGATAGCATAGTATACAACATTGTGGGGCTGCCTGCATTAATATGACGGCTTAAATGGCGCTCTATACACCTTGATGTGAGTTTCAAGTTTCTAACACATGAACATGATCATCTCTCAGGTTGGCTTATCGCAAGCTCTCAGGATGGCTTACTGTGAACTCCCAGGGTGGGCAGGATAAGTTATTACAAACTCACAGGATGGGTAAGATAGGCTAGTATATCATCCTGAGGTCTATCTTTAAAAAGGAACTAAATCTGTCACTGGAAGATCGGCAATGGGATCACGCAACTCTCCCAGTGCAGCTGGGAGGTATAGGAGCGCGCAAGGCAACGCAGGTAGCTTTACCTGCATTTTTGTCCTCGTGCATAGTTTCCAGTGGACTAATCAAGGATATTGTCCCCGAACGCTTGAGAGGTAGAAGCTCAAGACCCCAGGTTCATTGAAGCAGCCACGCGGTGGGACACCCTTGCAGACTCCTCCAGCAGACTAGCTCCTCCCAAAGAGCATAAACAGTCCCACTGGGACAAACCGATCATGCAAAAAGTTGCCAACACAATACTCAAGAACGAGTCAGAAAAGGATAAAGCTCGTCTTCCAGCGGTGAAGGCACCACATTCAGGAGATTTCCTTTTAGTTGTTCCCAACTCCTCCCTGGGCACCCGATGTGGAGGATGGGTTCCAACAATAACGTGGACTGTATGTACTTATCTTCTTGATGAATCCAAGATGTCGCAGCCACCACCAACACCTTCTCAGGGGATCCATATATTGCCACACTCTCCACAGGGCTGTATGGAAAAAATATCACATATGAGTACATAATTATTGCCCCAAAGGAGCGTATGTCCATATTTCAGTCTTAGATGGACTGAAAGGCGTTTTACTCACTGTTTTGGACTAAAAAGTCCACGCATAACCGCCGTCGTGGGTAAAAATTTGAAGGTTCTTGAATACAAGAACTGCGCAGTTCCCTGTCTTGACAAGAACATCCAATTCTTACCTTGCTCGTGTAACTTTGAGCGATGGTGTTGGCTCCACCATATACGGCGGAAATGCTGTCTTGATTGTAGAATGCCGCTGAAGAATCACCG
>WNWK01014168.1:0-52453 GCA_009830355.1 Cherax destructor | reverse complement strand
CCCTGGAATCCGAAAGGTGGCCTCCAGAGATACACCCATCGCCCGAAAGATACCCAAGGCCACCCCCGGGAGACCGGAGAGGGATTGGGACATCCCCAGGTGATCCACATTCCACGGCAAACTACACCACCGCCAAGAACCTCAACGGAATAGGAATGGACCACGGTACCCTTCCCCCTACCTAGGAACTAGAATGCCTGTGGAGAGAAGCTCCCAGGGTAAAAATGGGAAGGAAATAAGGGAGGGATGAGGAGGAGGGGAGGAGGAAAGGGAAAAGGGAGGATGGGGAAGATGGGAAAAGGGAGGGGATTGGGGGTAATTAGGTTCGGTCTGAGGAAGAAGACCAAAAGGTCCAATTCCTCAGACCGATAGCCTCTTTACCTCGTCAAGGAGCCCCCCTTAAAGAGGACTACCACAGCAAGCATGTACTTGTGTGTACTGCATGAAGAGTGAGGTGCAGAGTCCAGTTGCATCATCCGTACTTGTTTAAAACATGTTTTGATTATGTTCAGCGAGTGTAAACAGCAGTTTCTTATGGATGTTTGAAACGATAATGTGAATTACCCGTGTATATATATATATATATATATATATATATATATATATATATATATATATATATATATATATATATATATATATATAATATTCTAATATCGGTACATTCTATACTACTATAGATTAATATAAAATTTTAGAAAAAATAGCAATGCAACCCAATATTGTCTCGGGAGCCGCACAGAGTAGCTATAGACCGACAGCTTTGACGTTCCACAAAATCATCATAACTGAAAGGTTTTAAGAAGCAAGATTGATAACCACACGGAAGCACAAATGCAGAACCCAGGACAACATGAGTTTAAATCAGGTCGCTTCCGTGTCTCGCAGTTACCGGGTCACTACAAGTTCCTGGATGAACTGGAAGACAACACTCAGATGTGGCGTACAGGGTCACTACAACACTCAGATGTGGCGTACAGGGTCACTACAACACTCAGATGTGGCGTACAGGGTCACTACAACACTCAGATGTGGCGTACAGGGTCACTACAACACTCAGATGTGGCGTACAGGGTCACTACAACACTCAGATGTGGCGTACAGGGTCACTACAACACTCAGATGTGGCGTACAGGGTCACTACAACACTCAGATGTGGCGTACAGGGTCACTACAACACTCAGATGTGGCGTACAGGGTCACTACAACACTCAGATGTGGCGTACAGGGTCACTACAACACTCAGATGTGGCGTACAAAGACATTGTAAAAGTTTGTCACACGAGTAATTGTGGTTTTAAAGAAACACAAAATGCATGCTAAAGGAATTCATGGAAAAGTCAGCAGATGGATATTTAATTTTCCAACAAAAAGAACTCAGAGAATAATAGTGATCAAAGTAAAATCAGAGGCTGCCACAACAGAGTACCGTGCCTCAAGGCACAGTAATTGCCCCAGTTCTCTTTCTTATTCTCATAACCTACATACACATCATTCTTTGCAGACAATACAAACAATTATATGAGGATGATGTGACCATTAAGTTTACCTCCACGCTGATATAAACTAGGTCTTTCAGCCGCCACAGAAAAATAATAGTTAACGAGGACAAATTTCAGTTACTCCATTATGGAAAATTTGAAAAAAATGAAACTTTCAGTTCATTTCATATTCAGGTATCACAACAGTGTCATTGTCACACTCGCAATGAAAATGATAATGATTATGACCCCGTTAGGGTCATACGGCGCATAGGGGAATGGGAGGCACTCCTGGTCGATCCAAAGAAGGGAAGGAAAGGCACAATTCCTTGGATAACGAGCCCCTCACTGGCATCAAGAAATCTTCCATGAGTGCTGGATAACAAGAACCTTCAAAACAAGACACCAAGCCAAGGAGGTCCTCTTCAAGTCACTTGTTCTCTCTAGGCTAGAATATTACTGTACACTAATAGCCCCTTTTAGAGAAGACGAAATTGAAGATCTAGAGAATGCTCAATAATAACCCACATGGGATCCTATTCAGCAGATGATCTGCTGAAGAGGATCCCAGAAGAGGGTCGAAATATACAGCTCAATTAATCTCCAGAGTCTCTAGCACTGACAAGTATTCATGACACTTTATTTATTAATCTGGAGCTGTACATTATTATTATTAAAACCATAAGTTAGCGATGAACCACTAAAGGAGAATGTACAAAGAACCTTCACTGATTGAATAATTTCAAACGCCTAAATTACTAAGAACGTCTGATGCCCCTCGACCTCTTCTCCCTGGAACCCAGGAAAAAGATTCATCATAATATACCCCTGACAAATTCTGTGGGGACTGGCACTAAATCTGCACTCTGAAATCACTCCTTACGAAAGCAAGAGGCTCAGTCCAAGTTGTAATGTTTCTACCATGAAAAACAGGGGTGCCATGAGCACAAGAAATAACTCAATAAGTGTGAGGGGACCAAGACTTTTAAAAACCCTCCCATCATATGTAAGGGAGATTACCAACAGTTCCTCATCGGCCGGGTTGTGATGCACGTGGCTACCACCAACGGCCATGCTGATCATACCATCAACCCGGTAGTCTGGTCCGGGACCGAGCAGCGGTTACCCGTCAAATCGTTTCCAGGTAACCCTGAGGTAAGAGGCTGTGTTAATAGGCCCGACATTGAGGGCGACCACCCAAAATACATATAAACTTCCCGTAGAATTTTAAGTCAATACTGACCAACAGCGCTATTAAAATAATTTTATTAATAATAATAATATTATTATCAAGCTCTAAACCCGCTGAAAAATGTATTATAAATAGACATTAAGAAAGTAACATATATTGTGTCGTTCCAGTGATATCTGGTTCCCAAGTGATCCAATTATAATTATTATTAGTTGTAGAAGTAGTAGTAATAACAGCAAAGTAGTAGCAGTAGTACTAGTAGCAGTAGTACAGGTAGCAATAGTAGTAGAAGTACTCTTCTCTCTGTCTCTCTCTCTCTCTCTCTCTCTCTCTCTCTCTCTCACTCTCTCATCTTACCCTCTGGTAAAGTCATCATCGCTCACCTGCAAAAAGAGAAAATGTTATTAAATAAGGATTATATGAGCAAGATATCCGCCCCTCCATCAGTGGAGACAACCTCCACCACCACCTCCTCTTCCTCCTCCACCACCACCTCCTCTTCCTCCTCCACCACCACCTCCTCTTCCTCCTCCACCACCACCTCCTCTTCCTCCTCCACCACCACCTCCTCTTCCTCCTCCACCACCACTCCACCCCCATTTCCACCACCACCCCTATCACCACAACCACCACCATCACCTCCACTACCACATCCAACACCTCCTACTCCAACCACAACCACCACCTCTTCCACCACCACCACCTCCACTTCACTACCACCTCCACCTTCTTCACTTCCACTTCCCCCTCCCCCTTCCCCTCCACTTCAACCTCCACTAATTATCCAACTTCCCTTCTCCAAATTGCCTTTTCAACCTAACTCTACTTCCCTCTTCAACTCCTCATCCCCTCCTCTTCAATCCATTTTCCACCTCCCTTAATAAACTTCTTCAAATCCTTTCCCCTTTCTTCCATCCCATCTCTCACTGTCTACCCATTCTCCTGCACTTTCTTACCCATCTACTCCATTTTCTCTCCCTCTTTCCATCCTCCCCTACCATTCCATCTCCCCTGATATACCTATGACTGTTTTAATCCCCCTAGAGTCCTAGACCAACCATCCTGCGGACAAACTTCCTTGGTGACTGATCAGCCAGACTACTGATTTCCGCATCCTGCATATCCACACAACCCTCACGACCTTGCAGATCTGGCAGTCATTGCAAGAACTGATTCACTTTGCTCTGGAGAGTCCTTAACCCAGTTGGACCAATAATTGGGACAGCTACTGAGGCATGAAGGGTGACCAGATTTGTTATTCCTACCCACGGCGCCTCTGCTATTCACTGCTGTATAACCCCTGTGGTTTAGTGCTTCTTTTTTATTATAATAATAATCTGCTATTCACTACATATTTTAAACTTCCTCCCGTATCTCTCACTCTTGTATATTATGGTAGCGTGTATATACTTCCTCCAGTACATTATGGTAGTGTGTATATACTCCCTCCAGTACATTATGGTAGTGTGTGTACACTTCCTCCAGTACACTGTTATAGTAGTGTGTGTGTATATTCTTCCTCCAGTACATTGTTGTAGTAGTGTAAATAATTACTCCAGTACGTTATGGTAGCGAGTACACTGCCTCCAGCTCAGGCTGACACTACTGCAGTCACCCAGCTCAGGCTGACACTACTGCAGTCACCCAGCTCAGACTGACACTACTGCAGTCACCCAGCTCAGACTGACACTACTGCAGTCACCCAGCTCAGACTGACACTACTGCATTCACCCAGCTCAGACTGACACTACTGCAGTCACCCAGCTCAGACTGACACTACTGCAGTCACCCAGCTCAGGCTGACACTACTGCAGTCACCCAGCTCAGACTGACACTACTGCAGTCACCCAGCTCAGACTGACACTACTGCAGTCACCCAGCTCAGACTGACACTACTGCATTCACCCAGCTCAGACTGACACTACTGCAGTCACCCAGCTCAGACTGACACTACTGAAGTCTCCCAGCTCAGACTGACACTACTGCAGTCACCCAGCTCAGACTGACACTACTGCAGTCACCCAGCTCAGACTGACACTACTGACGTTTCCCAGCTCAGGCTGACACTAGTGAAGTCTCCCAGCTCAGGCTGACACTACTGAAGTCTCCCAGCTCAGACTGACACTACTGAAGTCTCCCAGCTCAGGCTGACACTACTGAAGTCTCCCAGCTCAGACTGACACTACTGAAGTCTCCCAGCTCAGGCTGACACTACTGAAGTCTCCCAGCTCAGGCTGACACTACTGAAGTCTCCCAGCTCAGGCTGACACTACTGAAGTTTCCCAGCTCAGGCTGACACTACTGAAGTTTCCCAGCTCAGACTGACACTACTGAAGTCTCCCAGCTCAGGCTGACACATTTCAGCACGTTGTATGAGCACCATCCTATGTGATGGAACATAACAAGGACACAGCTTTGGTTCCCACTGTGTGACTATCACACCGCAGTACCACACTGCAAATGTATACAATTTTTAAAAAATTTCTTCTTCCTCACCCCTCATTCACCATTTTTCACCCCTCCTTAGCCCTTACTTCACCCCTCCCTCACCCTTCGACATCCCCCTCACTCTTCCCTCACCCCTCCATCACCCTTCTCTCACCCCTCCCTCACCCTCCTTCACTTCTCCTTCTATACCTCTCTTGCCCTTCTACTTTTCCATTCCTTACCACCTTCTCCACCACTCTTCTAACCTTCTCCACCACTCTCCTAACCTTCTCCACCACTCTCTTAACCTCCTCCACCACTCTCCTAACCTCCTCCACCACTCTCCTAACCTCCTCCACCACTCTCCTAACCTCCTTCACCACTCTCCTAACCTCCTCCACCACTCTAGCCCCTCAGGCATAACAGTAAAACTAAAGTACCTACCCGAAACTGCAAGATGTTTCTGGTAAATATATTTAAGGGCATCTTGGGCTCTGGACACTTCCCCAGGGCACTTAAGACACCAAGGATGATATCCACTGCAAAACCCAATAAAGACAAGCACAAATAGAACTACAGATATCTCCTTACTGGAAGTCACTGGCAAAGTCCTTGAAAAAATTATCTCCATGGATTTCAATCACCTCTTCACTGTAAAGCAATTTGGCTTCAGGACCCACCGAAGAACCCAACAAGCCATCAGAATCATCTTTGACGTCGTGGACAGCTTGAGGAAACAGGGCAACCTCGCCCTTTGGCACGACGGCCTCACATTCAAAATTGCCGACCTTCCGGCCCACATCTGGAACTTCCTCAGGCTTATATACAACTTCTTATCTGGAAGAAGCATCATCCCCCACCTTCAACGGCAAATTGGCAGAGCAGTTCACACCAGCAGCTGGAGTGTCACAGGGTTCGTGCCTCAGCCCTATACTCTTCGACGTATACGTAAATGACCTCCCCCAACCCGAATTCAACGATACCATCATCACCCAATTTGCTGACGATGTTATCAATGTAGTTTCATTCACCCCATATCTGGAAAAAACAGGCATGTAAGGGCAATAGAGAAAATGAATGCGGAACTGCGAAGAACAGCCAACTGGGAGAAGAAATGGAGAATCATGACCAATCGAGACAAAGTCCTCATCAGCACCATCGGATGTTTTGCTACAACTATTGACAACTATTCACATCACCAAAAATGTAAACTTAGGAAAAGTCTGCCTCAGTCAACTAAACAGGTTTAATCAAGCCCCTCCCACATCAAGAAGCACCTATACAAGATGATAGACCTATGCTTGAATATCCTTGTGTGCCCTGTCCTTCCCGAAATCCAACATGTTTCAGCTACAAAGAGTCCAGAACAGAGATGTCCACTTTATCACAGGCACCAGGTGGAGAGACGGAAACAGGATGGAAGATCTACACATCCAACAGGAGATCGACACAATAAATGTCAAGCTAGATAAACTAAAGAATAGACAATTATACAACATGCAAGAACTCTACATACCAGACAGAGAAAACTCTTGCCAACCAACGAACACTACCGACTACATCAACAACATACCTCCCAACAGAACTCACAGGATGTCCCTCCAACAGAGTCCGCCGTTTCATTCACAAGGAGAACTTCCAGAGACCAAATATCCTGAGTTTTCTCCCTGAAGACAGAGAAGAATGGGTACCACCAGAGCCATTCTATGTCCAATAAGGATAAAACCACCTCAGTCTATGGAAACTTTATTTCTAACACTTACATCTAACCGTGTAACATCTGAAAACCTCCTACGGCAGGACACCACCCGAGAAACAGCTAGGCCGACCAACAACTCCAGGAAAGCAGCCAACCTCCATCAAGCACCCTGCAACTACCAACCTCCATCAAGCACCCTGCAACTACCAACCTCCATCAAACACCCTGCAACTACCAACCTCCATCAAGCACCCTGCAACTACCAACCTCCATCAAGCACCCTGCAACTACCAACCTCCATCAAGCACCCTGCAACTACCAACCTCCATCAAGCACCCTGCAACTACCAACCTCCATCAAGCACCCTGCAACTACCAACCTCCATCAAGCACCCTGCAACTACCAACCTCCATCAAGCACCCTGCAACTACCAACCTCCATCAAGCACCCTGCAACTACCAACCTCCATCAAGCACCCTGCAACTACCAACCTCCATCAAGCACCCTGCAACTACCAACCTCCATCAAGCACCCTGCAACTACCAACCTCCATCAAGCACCCTGCAACTACCTACCTCCATCAAGCACCCTGCAACTACCAACCTCCATCAAGCACCCTGCAACTACCAACCTCCATCAAGCACCATGCAACTACCAACCTCTATCAAGCACCCTGCAACTACCATCTCCAGCAAGTGCCCAGTAACCAAATTCCTGGGCGAAAAAAAGGCAATAGCAAATCCTATACCTCTACCAACTCAGTGCCATGCATGATGCAACCTGTATAGATGTGTGCCATTGACGAGTAGTGTGGTGTACCCCAGCCTATGTATCTCATCAATAACACTACACACACACCTTTATTAAAATGCATCAAAGTAGTCAGGCCACTTACCTTTATTACCCTTTCTCCCCACCCCCACCCAGCCTTTTTCCATATTCCATCCTTACCTATCCTTCTTCCTCCCCCATCTTACCAAACCTCTAGTCATAAATCACCATCGTCCTCCTCCATTACATACACAGTTGTAGATATGACCTGCACACCTTGTCGTATGTGATAACCACCTGTGAACAAGCAAAAAACAGCAGAGAATCTATGAATTATATTTCCATTACCAAAAATATGCTGGTATTTACAATTATTGTAAACTTATTTAAACTATATTTAGTTGGATTAGGCTAAATTAAATTGCGCTTGTTTTAATAAGATTAGGAAAGTTTTCTAAGGTTCTTTTGGTACAAAATTATTTTTACATTAACTTTAACAAAAAAAAAAAATCTTTAAACGTATAAGAGAAATTTTTAGAAAGAACTTAATTTTAAATGAGCTCTTGCTAATTGACCAGTTTCACCTATTTGGTACAATATATATATATATATATATATATATATATATATATATATATATATATATATATATATATATATATATATATATATATATATATACAATAATATATAACTTCTCCTCCCGGTGGTTGACCTGGAGGAGAAGTTATCCCCACACCAAACGGGAGTAGAATGAAATTATCTCAGAGGCACCCACACCACCGTATGTCCTCGGGTCAAGGTAAAACACCTAGCTTTGCTGAGTGCTTGATTCTTGTAGGATTGCGTGGTCCTGTACAGCATCATGTGATTTTCGCTCACAATGAGTTGGGCCAAAACGACATGGGTTTGAATCTGAATCCTCAACTAGTCGCAGTGTTGTTACTTATTAAATACCACTCGTTCGTGGTTACAATATATATATATATATATATATATATATATATATATATATATATATATATATATATATATATATATATATAACCAATGTACAGTATTTACAGTTATGTACAATAAGGCAAATAATACAAGCACAAGACACGATGTATCGTGAGCGACCAGAAGAGAAGGCAATTCTGCCAAAGTTGTTTCACAAGTGTACCACATTGCTACACAGCTCTGGTGGACTTCCTTGTGATTGGCTGGTTGAACCAAGGAACTGGTATAACGACGAGGCTCCTGATCGTTAAACCCTTAGCACCCGGTTCACTGGTTGGGAGGCAGCCTATATGGATGTGTGACATACGCCGAATAAAATGTAACATACCGTTAGCATACCACATCCACCAGTCTCACTTTCTCCACCACTATACTCACCTCCACACCCCCTCACCTCCACCACTCTCCTCATCTCCACTACCCCCTCATCACCACCACTCTCCTCACTTCCAATACCCCCCTCATCACCACCATTCTCCTCACCTCCACTACCCCCTCACCTCCACCACTCTCCTCACCTCCACTGCCCCCCTCATCACCACCATTCTCCTCACCTCCACTACCCCCCTCATCACCACCATTCTCCTCACCTCCACTACCCCCTCACCTCCACTACCCCCTAAAGGCCTAACCTCTACCACTCACTTCACCTCCACTACCCCCAAACCACCACTCCTCATATTAATCCCCCTCCCAGCCCCTTCCTGCCCCTCCCCCTCCAGATAACAAGTGGATCCATAGCGGTAATTGAGTGGGTGGGGTGGCGGAACGCCCTCGGCCTTGAGGGAGGGGGGTGGATGGGAGAGGATGGATTATGGCAGGGGGGAGGGGAGGGTGAGTTTGTGAGGCTAGAGAACAGGGCAAAGGAAGGGAGGGAGGGCGGGAGGGGATGGCCCATAGTGGGTGGATAGGAGAAGGTTGGAGAATATTTGGGGCTGGGGGTATTGGAGGGTTTGTGTATAGGTTGGTGGGAGGGAGGATTGGAGGGTGGAAGGGAAAACTGAGGGAGGGTGTGTGGTCTGAGGGATGGAGGGAGAAAGGTAGAGAGGGAGTGTGTTAGGGAAGACTGAGGGAGGGTAGGATAAGTTCTGGGCTCTCAATCTATCGTCGTAGCTTCTGGGCTCTCAATCTATCGTCGTAGCTTCTGGACTCTCAATCTATCGTCGTAGCTTCTGGACTCTCAATCTATCGTCGTAACTTCTGGACTCTCAATCTATCGTCGTAGCTTCTGGACTCTCAATCTATCGTCGTAGCTTCTGGACTCTCAATCTATCGTCGTAGCTTCTGGACTCTCAATCTATCGTCGTAACTTCTGGACTCTCAATCTATCGTCATGGCTTCTGGACTCTCAATCTATTGTCGTAGTAAATAGTGCTTATCCTAGAGAATATATGTGTCACCTTTTGCTGTATGTTCTCCAGGTCATTTCACTGCGTCGAGGAGCATGCTGAGCACAGCTTTATGAACGAGATTCTAGATCACTACTGATGTATACTGTGGGAGTATAACCTGAAAAGACTTTTAATTATACTTCCTGACGTCAACAAGTCTTACAGTTTTATTCAAAACATGTGTTCTTTGCTGACGTAGCTTATATTCCTACTAACGAAATCGTAATAACACGATTGAAAACAAACTACGGAACGGGTGTGGTTAGAACCCATGGTGCTTGTATATAAGCCACAAGCTGCAACTTCCCAACAGTTCAAGGAACAGCTATCGAAAATTGACTCCTGTCTGGAAAACCTTCCAGCCCCATCCCCAAACATCTTGCTGCTTGGTGACTTCAATCTAAGACATACAAAATGGAAGAATGTACCAAATAATGTTGTAGCAGAAATAATCCCTGGAGGCAGCTCAGATGAAAAGTCACACACACATGAGCTGCTAAATTTCTGCAATAAACACAACCTAAGTCAGCAGATAGTGGAGCCAACAAGACTGGAGAACACACTTGACCTTATCTTTACAAATAATGAGGACCTGGTAAGAAACATAACAACATAAAAAACAACTAATTCTGATCACAATCTAATTGAAATCCAGACTTACATGCACAGGAGTCCTGATCAGCAAAATGCATACAGCTATGAGGGTACCATCACCAAATTCAACTTCAACAACAAGAACATCAACTGGGACCAGGTAAACTATGTCCTAAATGAAACATGTTGGGAAGATATCTTAAATGACATGGACCCTAACCAGTGCCTTGAAAAGATCAACTTTCTGGTAGCTGAATTATGTTCAAGGCATATTTCCCGAAGGAAAAAGAAGAGAAGTAAACTGGAGAGAGAGACACTCCCTCTACAGGAGAAGGCAAAGAATCACTGAGCTCCTCAAGAATGATTATCTGAAGCACGGAAGGAAGCACTAACCAGGGAAGTGAAAAATATTGAGTTTAAGTTAAAGGACTCATACAGGATCCAGGAGGGACAAGAGGAGCTAAAAGCGATTAGCGAAATTGAAAGAAATTCGAAATATTCCTTTTCATATGCCAAAAACAAGGTAAAAACCACATTTAGTATAGGGCCCCTGCTCAGACAAGACGGATCCTACACAGATGACAATAAAAAAATGAGTGAGATACTGAAATCTCAATATGACTCTGTGTTCAGCGAACCCCTAATCAGTCTAAAGATAAACAATCCAAATAATTTTTTCATGAATGAGCCTCAAAACTCTGTCAATGTATGCCAAATTTCTGATATAACAATAACTCCACTAGACTTTGAGAAAGCCATTGACAACATGCCCATGCACTCAGCCCCAGGACCAGACTCGTGGAACTCTGTGTTCACTAAGAACTGCAAGACACCCCTCTCACGGGCCCTAAGTATACTATGGAGAAGGAGCATAGACACAGGTGAGAGTCCACAGTCACTAAAAACAAAAGATATAGCCCCACTCCGTAAAGGTGGCAACAACTCAATAGCTAAGAAGTAGGTGAAGTGAACTAGATATCTCAAAGGCAATGGGTCTGAACATCTCTCCATGGATCCTGAGAGAGGGAGCAGAGGTGCTCTGTGTACCACTAACAATCTTCAACACATCCATCGAAACAGGGCAACTACTTAACTCTGTTTACCACTACTCTTTGTGTACTATTACACCATTATTTCTCTTGTCAAAGGCTTTTGCGAAATCTGTGTATACTACATATGCATTGTGTTTGTTTTCCAGTGCATCCAAGACCATATCATAGTGGTCCAGTGGTTGCGAGAGGCAGAAGCGACCTGCTCTGAACCCACATTGCCCTGGATTGTGCAATTGTTGGGAGTCCAAGTGGTTTGCAATCCCGCTTCTTAGAACTCTTTCAAAGATTTTTATGAGAGTCGATGGCAGGGTTTTGAGGCTCATTCATGAAAAAAATTGTTTGGATTGTTTATCTTTAGACTGATTAGTGGTTCGCTGAACACAGAGTCATATTGAGATTTCAGTATCTCACTTATTTCTTTGTTGTCATCTGTGTAAGATCCGTCTTGTCTGAGCAGGGGCCCTATACTAGAAGTGGTTTTTGCCTTGTTTTTCGCATATGAAAAGAAATATTTCGAGTGGTGGTGAAGGCAGGAGTGGTGGTGAAGGAGTGGTGGTGAAGGAGTGGTGGTGAAGGAAGGAGTTGTGGTGAAGGAAGGAGTGGTGGTGAAGGAAGGAGTGGTGGTGAAGGAAGGAGTGGTGGTGAAGGAGTGGTGGTGAAGGAAGGAGTGGTGGTGAAGGAAGGAGTGGTATTAGTGCAGGAAGGTGTGGTGGTGCTGAATACCTTTGATGAGTTCTGAGAGTCTTACTACTCTCGAAACCCGGCCATGGGTCAGGCTCGTCTGGTGCTAGCCTGGTCAACTAGGCTGTTGCTGCTGGTGACCCACTGCCCCACATATCCACCACAGCCTGCTTGATCTGGCACCTGGTGAAGATACTTGTCCAGTTTTTTCTTGAAGACTTCAACACTTGTTTCTGATATTTTCTGGTAAGATGTTGAATAATCTGGATCCACGAATGTTGATACAGTGTTCCCTTATTGTGCCCACAGCACCCCTGCTTTTCACTGGGTTTATTTTGCCCTTCCTCCCATATCTCTGGCTCCAATACGTTGTGATGACAGTGTGCAGATTTGGGACCAGGCCCTCGAGCACTCCAGGTATCTCTCTCTCCTCCGCTCCAGTGAGTACATGTTCAAGGCGTTCCCAGTAATTTAAATGCTTTACTGGCTCTATGTGGGCCATAGACGATCTCTGTATTTCTTCAAGCTCTGATATTTCTTCTGCTTTGAACGGGGCCGTCAACACTGAGCAATAATCCAAACAAGGGAAAACTAGCGACTTGAAAAGTGTCACCATTGACATTATTTCTCAATAGCCACTCCGTCATCCTCATGGCTGTCGTGATCTTCTTATGTTCTTAGAAAGAAAGGTCAGCTGACATAATTATTCTCAAGTCTTTCACGTGTTCCTTTCGTTCTATTTGGTGATCCTCGTGAGTTTTGTATACAGTGTCCGTTTTGAGTTCTTCATTCTTTCCATACCTAAGCAGCTGAAACTTATCACCACTGAACGTCATGTTCTCCACTGCCCACTGGAAAACACTGCTTATATCTTCCTGTAGTTTTTCAGTGTCTTCCACCGTAGTGACTTTCATGCTTATTTTAGTGTCATCTGATGTCAGTGATGATACAAAAATGTGATTGGTGTTTTTATCTATGTTTACTATGAGGACGAGAAACAGCAGAGGTGCCAGGACAGTGCCTTTGGGAACTGAGCTTTTTACCTCGCTGATGCTGGATTTTGCTCTGTTTACTACTACTTTTTGTGTTCTCTGCATTAGGAACCCGAAAATCCATCTGTTTACTTTGGCATTACAAAAAAAGTAGACAGATGGATTTGTCAAGTGCATTTGCAAAATCTGTGTATATCACATCTCCGTTTTGGTCGCCTTCCAACGCCTCCGTAAGACTGTCATGATTGTCCAAGTCCAGAACCATGCTGGTTCGGGTTATGCCGGTTGCTGGTCCATGAACTTTGTAATCTGCCGTCTAATCACTCTTTGGAAGATTTTTATGATGTGAGAAGTTAGGGCTACTGGTCTGTATTTTTTTAGCCAGTGCTCTACTACCTCCCTAATGCAAAGGAGCTATGTCTGCACTCTTTGGGGTCTCTGGTATTTCATCTAGATCTAGGCTCTTTTTCTAAAGAATACTGAGGGCTCGTGCTAGTGGTACTTTGCACTTTTGTTTTAAATAGGACATTCCATGAATCTGGTCCAGATGCTGAGTAAGTGGGCATGTTATCCATTTCTCTTTTCGAAATCTATGAGACTAGTACTAATGTCAATTGATATGCTCGGCCTGCTGTCATTTAGTGGGTTGTTGATCACAGACTCATACTGTTCTTTGAGAATTTCACTCATTTCCTCTTCATCGTCAGTATTTGAGTCTCCTTTCAATAATAGTCCAATTCTACAGGTAGGTAGTTCTTAGCTTGGATTTTGCATAGGAATAGAAATATTTTGGGTTCCTTACAATATCCTGTATGGCCTTTTATTCCTTTTGCACTTCTTCTGCTTGGTATAAAATCCTAAGGTTTTGCTCTAATTCAGTAATCTCTCAGCTAAGACGATCTTTCCTCCCTTGCGATATATTTATGTTTTTAAGCAATTCGTTTTCTTCTGTACCAACTCCAGTGCTCTCTCTGTATATCTGATCTGGGCTTTCTCAATGGTACGTGTTTAATACAGACCTTATATGCTTCTATATTCAGCTTCTCCAGGCACTGGTGGGGATTTAGGTTTCGCTCATGTCAGATTTCCAGGATATGTCTGATAGTTCTTGGTATATTTTTTCTCAGTTAATTCTCTGGTTGTTGAAATTAAACTTATTGAATATCCCTTCTCTTACAATGGTACTGCAGTTCCCTAACCCTGAGTTAATACTCGTTTGTACTTCTATGATGTTGTGGCCAGAGTATATTGTTTTTGTAACTGTTATGTCTCTGATTAGTTCCTTGTTGTTTGTGAATATTAAATCCAGGGTGTTTCCAATTCTTGTGGGTTCAGTTATCTGTTGGTTCAATGAGTACTTTTCACAAAGCTTCGTTAGTTCCCTGGTATGTACCTGTTGAGCCAAGGTGCTTCCCGGAGATATTTCTGGTATAATGTTGTGTTGAGCCATCTTCTATTTTATATGCGGGAGATTAAAATCTCCAAGGAGTATAGTATTTAGTGGGAGATTTTCTAGCCTATTCAGACAGCTATCTATCTTCCTTAACTGATTTGCTGTTTAGTTAATACCAATGGTGATGTACTACCTGGTATGGTATATCCCTAGTTTCTCCAGTACTGACTTTGCATTTGACTGTATATTCGACCCTGATGGGCTGATGCCTTGCTTGGTATGTGCCATTGTTGTGGCTCCTCTGTCCCATTTCCCAATTTTTCCTCTTTGATCCGATCATTTCTCTTTATGTCTAAAAGACTGCTGTTCATTTTTCATTTCTCTGTTTTCTCTGTGGCACCGCATTCCTTTTACATGATGGTCTGGGCAACTCAGGTCATGACATTCTCTGAACTGTGCTGAAGCTTTGTGCATCACTGGGTACCCGCTGCACTCTTTGTCAAAGCAACACTTTCCCTTTCTCAACATGTTCACTCATTTTCTGTTTTGTTTATTCCAGCAAACTCTCCTTTATAGGCACACACACACACCTTTTGCATAATATTTGCAAATGTCCTGACTGCCTATATATTTACTGAGTTTGAATCCTTCCCGAGTTCTGCCACGTGATCTGTATTCTCTTGTTTTCTTTCATTTAGATTTCTTATTTTCCCATTCCTTTTTCTCTATGTCATGTACCTATTTTTTTGTCTTTTCTGACTTGCCCGAATGAAAGATGGAGTAATGGTGAAGGAAGGAGTAGTGGTGATGAAGGAATGAGTAGTGGTGATGAAGGAATGAGTAGTGGTGATGAAGGAATGAGTAGTGGTGATGGAGTGAAGGATGAGAAAGAAGGAGGAGGGGTAGAAGGAGTGGTGGTAAGGGGTAGAAGGAGTGGTGGTAAGGGGTAGAAGGGGGTGGTGGTAAGGGGTAGAAGGAGGTGGTGGGGAGGAGTAGAATGGGTGTTGTAATTGGGTTCAATAGGTAATGGAAAGAAGCAGACAAAAGGGAGTGGAGAGGGGTAAAAGAGGTGGTGGGGAGAGGTAAAGGGGTGGAGAGGGGTAGAAGAGATGGAAGGGAGGGGTAGAAGAGGGTGCTGGAGAGTGATTGAAGGGGTAGTGGGGAGGGGTAGAAGGGGTGCTGGGGAGGGGTAGAAGGTGGTGGTGGGGGAGGGAAAATGGGGGTGGTGGGGAGGGGAAAATGGGGGTGGTGGGGAGGGAAAATGGGGGTGGTGGGGAGGGAAGGGTTGTGGGGAGAGGAAGAAGGGGTGGTGGGGAGGGGAAGAAGGGGTGGTAGGGAGGAGAAGAGTTGGTGGGAGGGGATGAAGGGGTAGTGGGAGGGGAAGAAGGGGTGGAGAGGGGGTAGAAGGGGGTGGATGGGAGGGGAAGCAGGTGGTGGGGAGGGGAAGAAGGGGGTGGTGAGGAGGGGAAGAAGGGGTGGTGGGAGTTGAAGAAGGGATGGTGGGAAGGGGTTGTTGGGGGTGCAGCTGGTGGCCTCCCACCCGTTACCAGGAATCAATTACCATCTTCTCTGCCTCCTGCCCCCTCACCCCTCCTCCCCTCAGCCCTCCTGTCCCTCACTCTTCCTGCTCCCTCACCCTTCCTGTCTTCTCACCCCTCCTGCCCCTCCTTCCCTCACCCCTTTGGCCCCCTTCACCCCTCATCCTTCCTACCTCTCACCCCTCCTTTCCCTCACCCTTTCTGCCCCTTCACCCCTTCCTCCCCTAACGCCTCATGCCCTCTCACCCTTCCTGACCCCCCTCACCCTTCCTGACCCCTCACCTCTCCTTCCCCCTCACCCTTCCTTCCCTTCACCCATCCTGGAGGCTGGGCCATACCTGCGGTCCCCCACATCATCATCCAGGAAGCCATTCCACACGTACTCTCCTTCTCCAAAGCATCATCCTGGAGGCTGGTCCACACCTGCTCTCCTCCTGCAAAGCATCATCCTGGAGGCTGGTCTACACCTGCTCTCCTCCTGCACAGCATCATCCTGGAGTCTGGTCCACACCTGCTCTCCTGCACAGCATCATCCTGGATGCTGGTCCACACCTGCTCTAATCCTGCACAGCATCATCCTGGAGGCTGGTCCACACCTGCTCTCCTCCTGCACAGCATCATCCTGGAGGCTGGTCCACACCTGCTCTCCTCCTGCACAGCATCATCCTGGAGTCTGGTCCACACCTGCTCTCCTCCTGCACAGCATCATCCTGGAGGCTGGTCCACACCTGCTCTCCTCCTGCACAGCATCATCCTGGAGTCTGGTCCACACCTGCTCTCCTCCTGCACAGCATCATCCTGGAGGCTGGTCCACACTTGCTCTCCTCCTGCACAGCATCATCCTGGAGTCTGGTCCACACCTGCTCTCCTCCTGCA
Source organism: Cherax destructor (assembly GCA_009830355.1). NCBI lineage: Eukaryota > Metazoa > Arthropoda > Malacostraca > Decapoda > Parastacidae > Cherax > Cherax destructor. The sequence continues at coordinate 35,364 of WNWK01014168.1, read as the reverse complement.
CAGCATCATCCTGGAGGCTGGTCCACACCTGCTCTCCTCCTGCACAGCATCATCCTGGAGGCTGGTCCACACCTGCTCTCCTCCCGCACAGCATCATCCTGGAGTCTGGTCCACACCTGCTTTCCTCCTGCACAGCATCATCCTGGAGTCTGGTCCACACCTGCTTTCCTCCTGCACAGCATCATCCTGGAGGCTGGTCCACACCTGCTCTCCTCCTGCAAAGCATCATCCTGGAGGCTGGTCCACACCTGCTTTCCTCCTGCACAGCATCATCCTGGAGGCTGGTCCACACCTGCTCTCCTCCTGCACAGCATCATCCTGGAGGCTGGTCCACACCTGCTCTCCTCCTGTACAGCATCATCCTGGAGGCTGGTCCACACCTGCTCTCCTCCTGCAAAGCATCATCCTGGAGGCTGGTCCACACCTGCTCTCCTCCTGCACAGCATCATCCTGGAGGCTGGTCCACACCTGCTCTCCTCCACATCCTCCTCCCCTCATCTACTTTCATAAAAACACAAGGCGACTTAACAACACAGGTCTTACAAAAAAAAAAAATGCAGATATTATCGTTCTAAGTGAATATTACTTTGACCTACTCAACGCAAAATAAAAGAAATTGCCCAGACAGGGTACAAGTGCAGAATATTATTAAGTCTCTCACTCACTAACAAAAGTGATACTAATCTCCAAATATTAACTTGTAAATTTCTGCAACAGAAATTCAAAAGCAAGATAAGAGTGGACGACGAGTCTATGGATGTAGAAATTTAAGCTTATCAATTATTTTGTTACATGTAAAAACGTTTCCTATGCTGCAGAAAGAAACAGAGTTTGTTTATAGATTGTTTACTGGGAATAGAAAGTTGTCGCCCTACACTGTTATGAAGCAAAGGCAACTTGTATGAACAGAGGCGATACTATTTGATAACATTACCGTCCCTAACAAAAACTGGAGCACTTTATCAAAGACCAGGAGGCCACCAGACTCGTCTATCAGGGACCAAGAGGCCACAAGACTCGTCTATCAGGGACCAGGAGGCCACCAGACGTGTCTATCAAGGACCAGGAGGCCACCAGACTCGTCTATCAAGGACCAGAAGGCCACCAGACTCGTCTATCAGGAACCAGAAGGCCACCAGACTCGTCTATCAGGGACCAGGCCACCAGACTCGTCTATCAGGGACCAGGAGGCCACCAGACTCGTCTATCAGGGACCAGGAGGCCACCAGACTTGTATATAAAGAACTAGGTCACCAAACTCGTATATAAAGGACTAGGAGGCCACCAGACTCGTCTATCAAGGACTAAGAGGCCACTAGACTCGTGTATCAGGGACTAGGGGGACACCAGATCCGTTTATTGGGAACCAGGAGGCCACCAGATCCTTTTATCAAGGGGCCAGGAGGCCACCAGATCCGTCTATTAGGGGACCAGGAGACCACTAGATCCGTCTATCAAGGGGCCAGAAGGCCACCAGATTAGTCTATCAAGGGAAAAGGAGACCACTAGATCCGTCTATCAAGGGGCCAGGAGGCCACCAGATTAGTCTATCAAGGTATCAGGAGACCACTAGATCCGTCTATCAAGGGCCAAGAGGCCACCAGTTCGTGTAACAGGGACCAGGAGGCCACCAGCTCGTGTAACAGGGACCAGGAGGCACCAGACTCTTGTAACAGGGACCAGGAGGCCACCAGCTCGTGTAACAGGGATCAGGAGGCCACCAGCTCGTGTAACAGGGACCAGGAGGCCACAAGCTCGTGTAACAGGGTTCAGGAGGCCACCAGCTCGTGTAACAGGGATCAGGAGGCCACAAGCTCGTGTAACAGGGATCAGGAGGCCACCAGCTCGTGTAACAGGGACCAGGAGGCCACCAGCTCGTGTAACAGGGATCAGGAGGCCACAAGCTCGTGTAACAGGGATCAGGAGGCCACCAGCTCGTGTAACAGGGATCAGGAGGCCACCAGCTCGTGTAACAGGGATCAGGAGGCCACCAGCTCGTGTAACAGGGATCAGGAGGCCACAAGCTCGTGTAACAGGGATCAGGAGGCCATCAGCTCGTGTAACAGGGATCAGGAGGCCACCAGCTCGTGTAACAGGGACCAGGAGGCCACCAGCTCGTGTAACAGGGACCAGGAGGCCACCAGCTCGTGTAACAGGGACCAGGAGGCCACCAGCTCGTGTAACAGGGATCAGGAGGCCACCAGCTCGTGTAACAGGGATCAGGAGGCCACCAGCTCGTGTAACAGGGATCAGGAGGCCACCAGCTCGTGTAGCAGGGATCAGGAGGCCACCAGCTCGTGTAACAGGGATCAGGAGGCCACCAGCTCGTGTAACAGGGATCAGGAGGCTACCAGCTCGTGTAGCAGGGATCAGGAGGCCACCAGCTCGTGTAACAGGGATCAGGAGGCCACCAGCTCGTGTAACAGGGATCAGGAGGCCACAAGCTCGTGTAACAGGGATCAGGAGGCCACCAGCTCGTGTAACAGGGATCAGGAGGCCACAAGCTCGTGTAACAGGGATCAGGAGGCCACCAGCTCGTGTAACAGGGATCAGGAGGCCACCAGCTCGTGTAACAGGGACCAGGAGGCCACCAGCTCGTGTAACAGGGACCAGGAGGCCACCAGCTCGTGTAACAGGGACCAGGAGGCCACCAGCTCGTGTAACAGGGATCAGGAGGCCACCAGCTCGTGTAACAGGGATCAGGAGGCCACCAAATCGTGTAACAGGGATCAGGAGGCCACCAGCTCGTGTAGCAGGGATCAGGAGGCCACCAGCTCGTGTAACAGGGATCAGGAGGCCACCAGCTCGTGTAACAGGGATCAGGAGGCCACCAGCTCGTGTAGCAGGGATCAGGAGGCCACCAGCTCGTGTAACAGGGATCAGGAGGCCACCAGCTCGTGTAGCAGGGATCAGGAGGCCACCAGCTCGTGTAACAGAGACCAGAAGGCCACCCAGCTCGTGTAACAGGGATCAGGAGGCCACCAGACTCTTGTAACAGGGGCTAGGAGGCCACCAGCTCACTCAAATCCAACCCCTCTCACTCATGAATTTATCCAACCTAAATTTGAAACTACCCAAGGTCCTAGCTTCAATAACCCTACTAGGCAGACTGTTCCACTCATCAACTACCCTATTTCCAAACCAATACTTTCCTATATCCTTTCTAAATCTAAACTTATCTAACTTGAATCCATTAATGCAGGTTCTCTCTTGGAGAGATATCATCAAGACCTTATTTATATCCCCTTTGTTAATACCCAATTTCCATTTGTATACCTCGATCATGTCTCCCCTCATTCTTCATCTTACAAGTGAATGTAATTTAAGGGTTTTCAATCTTTCTTCATACGGAAGACCTCTAATGCTATGTATTAATTTAGTCATTCTACGCTGAATGTTTTCTAACGAATTTATATCCATTCTGTAATATGGAGACCAGAACTGAGCTGCGTAATCTAGGTGAGGCCTTACTAATAATGTATAAAGCTGTAATATAACCTCTGGACTTCTGTTGCTAACACTTCTTGATATAAATCTCAGTAATCTATTTGCCTTATTTCGTACGCTTAGGCATTGCTGTCTTGGTTTAAGGTTGCTGCTTACCATCACCCCCAAGTCCTTTTCGCAAGCTGTATGGCTAAGTTCTACGTTATTTAACTTATAAGTGCTTGGGTTATGGACACTCCCGAGCTTCAGAACCTTGCATTTATCTACATTGAACTGCATCTGCCACTTTTCTGACCAGGAATTGAGTTTGTCTAAATCCTCCTGAAGTTCCCTGACATCTACGTTTGAATCAATTATCCTACCTATCTTCGTGTCATTGGCGAATTTGCTCATATCACTAGTAATTCCCTCATCAAGGTCATTGATATATATTATAAACAACAACGGGCCTAAGACTGATCCCTGTGGAACGCCACTTGCTACAGATCCCCACTCGGATTTAACCCCATTTATGCACACTCTCTTCTTCCTATTGAAGAGCCATGACTCGATCCATGACAGCACTTTTCCCCAATTCCATGAGCTGCCACTTTCCTTAACAGTCTCTGGTGCGGTACTCTATCAAAAGCCTTACTGAAGTCTAAATAAACAATATCGAATTCTTTATCGTGATCAACAGCCTCAAAAGTTTTACCGAAGAAAGTTAATAAATTAGTTAGGCAGGAACGGCTCCTCGTGAATCCATGCTGAGTATCATTAATCAAATTATGGTTATCTAGATGGCTTCTTATAAAATCAGCTATAATTGACTCTAGTAATTTGCCTACTATTGAGGTCAGGCTTATTGGGCGGTAATTTGACGGTAGTGACTTATCCCCTGCTTTAAAAATAGGAATTACATTAGCCATCTTCAACATGTCAGACACTACACCTGTTTGAAGAGATAAATTAAAAATGTTAGATAATGGTTCACAGAGTTCCATTTTGCATTCCTTAAGAACCCTTGCAAAAAGCTCATCAGGACCCGGCGATTTATTTTGTTTCAGTCGGTCTACTTGTTTCATAACCATTTCACTAGTGACTGTGATATTACATAATTTATCTTCTTCAGGGCCCCTATAAAAATTAATTATACTGGGATATTATTAGTGTCTTCCTGTGTGAAAACCGAGAGAAAATAATTATTAAAAATAGAGCACATATCATTCTCCTTCAAGAGGAATAACTGGAAAAGTAGGCGGAGATTAAAGATGGGACGATACTAAAATAAAATATCGATACCGATACTTGTATCTATGATTATCATATACAAGAGAATGTTTATTGCTTAATAAGCTTAATAACCCATGAGGGTTTATTATCTAGAAACTTAATTGTATGAGATGCCAATGTCATTGCTCATCATTTATTACAGGTTCTTCCCTGAGACTTACAAACTGAAAGAAGAAATCTGAATTTTTGAGTGTATTTATACAGTAATCTAATGAAGACATAATCCTAAATCACATATGAAAATAACAGTCTGAATAATTTCCATTTACATTTAGCATGACATTATAACATCCAAAATCCTCATTATATTGAATATTTAAAGCTTTAGAAAACATTTGCAAAACACAAGAACATGACTGTAATAATTGGAAAGTTTAAATGTAAAATTATACTTGAGAAGGAGAACAAGAACCTCGGTTATTAAGCTGAGTCAGCCGACACATTTCCATTACACAGCTAAAGTTTTTGTAGACTTTGAGAAACACACTGAGAAATATTTTTATAATATCGTAAATTATTTTAACACCTGACCTGACATTAAAGGCAAACAAGATGTATTCTGAAGTTGACGAACATCAACATCTCCCCATTTTCTGAAGTTAATCTGTTCCTATGAGGAAGATCGAATGAGGAAAGATGTTGCTATGAGGAAAGATGTTGTTATGAGGAAAGATGTTGCTATGAGGAAAGATGTTCTTATGAGAAAGGTGTTGCAATGAGGAAAGATGTTCTTATAGGGAAAGATGTTCTTATGAGGAAAGATGTTCTTATGAGGAAGATCGAATGAGGAAAGATGTTGTTATGAGGAACGATGTTCTTATGAGAAAGGTGTTGCAATGAGGAAAGATGTTGCAATGAGGAAAGATGTTCTTATGAGGAAAAATGTTGCAATGAGGAAAGATGTTCTTATAAGGAAAGATGTTGCAATGAGAAAAGATGTTCTTATGAGAAAGGTGTTGCAATGAGGAAAGATGTTCTTATGAGGAAAGATGTTGCAATGAGGAAAGATGTTCTTATAGGGAAAGATGTTCTTATGAGGAAAGATGTTCTTATGAGGAAAGATGTTGCAATGAGGAAAGATGTTCTTATAGGGAAAGATGTTCTTATGAGGAAAGATGTTCTTATGAGGAAAGATGTTGCAATGAAGAAAGATGTTCTTATGAGAAAAGATGTTGCAATGAGGAAAGATGTTCTTATGAGGAAAGATGTTGCAATGAGGAAAGATGTTCTTATGAGGAAAGATGTTGCAATGAAGAAAGATGTTCTTATGAGAAAAGATGTTGCAATGATGAAAGATGTTCTTATGAGGAAAGATGTTGCAATGAGGAAAGATGTTCTTATGAGGAAAGATGTTGCAATGAGGAAAGATGTTCTTATGAGGAAAGATGTTGCAATGAGGAAAGATGTTCTTATGAGGAAAGATGTTGCAATTAAGATAGATGTTCTTATGAGGAAAGATGTTGCAATGAGGAAAGATGTTCTTATGAGGAAAGATGTTGCAATGAGGAAAGATGTTCTTATGAGGAAAGATGTTGCAATGAGGAAAGATGTTCTTATGAGGAAAGATGTTGCTCCAGTGCTGAACAATCACTCACTATTGAAGGGGAAGGTGAACTCAGATATTTACTGCTAGGTTTACCACAGATGGAAGAGATATCATATTTTCTTTCCACTACTCTAGTAGATTTATCTATTTCACTTTTCTTTTCATTTTTTTGTGGTAACACGAATACCAGCATGTATATTTCTGGCAGCTGTTTTTTATAACCTGGAAAAAGATCCCTTTGATACATATTTTTGACGAGTTTCGAGAATTTTGTTATTCCCAACCAGGCTGTGGGCCAGGCTTGTCTGGTGCTTGCCTTGTCAATCAGGTTGTTGCTGCTGGCAGCCCGTTGACCCACATATCCATCACAGCCTGGTTGATCCGACACTTAAGAACATAGGGACATAAGAAGGAAAGAGCAGTGCCTGTTAAGCAGGTTCAACTCACACCCATCTTATTTCTTAAGCTGAGCCTCTGACGTCAGCGGGTACCGTGACGTCACACGCAAAGGGACCAGCTGTATAAGTGGGAACAGTGTACATATGATACTGATACGACACTACTATTAGTATAGTAAACCTTAAGGAGTCACTCTGAACATATCCTTGAGGTATCCTGGTAATTTTTTTCTGCTTTCATCCCTTGTTCTGCAACCTATTTTTTTCCACATACCTGGAGTCTACCTGGAGGGTATTCCGGGGATCAACGTCCCCGCGGCCTGGTCCACGACCAGGCCTCCCGGTGGATTAGGGCCTGATCAACGAGGCTGTTATTGCTGGCCGCACGTAGTCCAACGTAAGAACCACAATCCAGATAAAGTAGCAGTCGTAGCTTGAAAAAAAAAGTTGTAGTCATGCTCAAGGAGACGAGTTCTTAATTCTTATGAACATGATTCCGAGTTACTGGACTTTACATGTACTGCAGTCAGCCCACTCTAAGAACCAGTGATATCTTCCCTGTAAGAAACAGTGATATCTTCCCTGTAAGAACCAGTGATATCTTCCCTGTAAGAACCAGTGATATCTTCCCTGTAAGAACCAGTGATATCTTCCCTGTAAGAACCAGTGATATCTTCCCTGTAAGAACCAGTGATATCTTCCCTGTAAGAACCAGTGATATCTTCCCTGTAAGAACCAGTGATATCTTCCCTGTAAGAACCAGTGATATCTTCCCTGTAAGAACCAGTGATATCTTCCCTGTAAGAACCAATGATTTTAAATCAAGCCGTCGAAGAATATGGAAAAAGTACAGTGACGACTGAGCTCACAATGATGAAAGAGCACAGTGACGACTGAGCTCACAATGTTGAAAGAGCACAGTGACGACTGAGCTCACAATGTTGAAAGCACAGTGACGACTGAGCTCACAATGATGAAAGAGCACAGTGACGACTGAGCTCACAATGATGAAAGAGCACAGTGACGACTGAGCTCACAATGTTGAAAGCACAGTGACGACTGAGCTCACAATGATGAAAGAGCACAGTGACGACTGAGCTCACAATGATGAAAGAGCACAGTGACGACTGAGCTCACAATGATGAAAGAGCACAGTGACGACTGAGCTCACAATGTTGAAAGCACAGTGACGACTGAGCTCACAATGTTGAAAGCACAGTGACGACTGAGCTCACAATGATGAAAGAGCACCGTGACGACTGAGCTCACAATGATGAAAGAGCACAGTGACGACTGAGCTCACAATGATGAAAGAGCACAGTGACGACTGAGCTCACAATGATGAAAGAGCACCGTGACGACTGAGCTCACAATGATGAAAGAGCACCGTGACGACTGAGCTCACAATGATGAAAGAGCACCGTGACGACTGAGCTCACAATGATGAAAGAGCACAGTGACGACTGACCTCACAATGTTGAAAGTCGAATCAAGTTAGCGCAAGATTTCATTGCCACAAATGTCATTTTTCCAAAGCTAGCAGCCTACAAAACACGCTAAAAATATAAACTAGGCCAACCCATTAACACTTACAAAGCAGAATAAACACTCAAGGATGTGGAGGACTACTTGAATGATGACGAAGAAGTAACCATTAGTGATCTTGTAAGATGATGCAAACACTATGGAGATAAAAGGTATAAAGTACCGACACGATGGAAGAAAAATAAACACAAATGCTGATGACCTACAAGATCCATCTCAAATACAACCTACCTAGCATTCTCTACCTGACTCTCCACACTATGTACATTCATGTACTATTTACCCAGGTACATCTATTTGTGACTTAATAAAGCCCACTGTGAGGTCGATCACATTATAATGCATTTGTGTTAATTTTTCCATATCAACATTATCCAATACATGAAGACAAAGATCACAAAACCCGTCGGGGACAACAGTGTCATTAGTAACATAATGGGAAGGACACTGTGTCAGCATTCAGGAGCACCAACAACTATGTTGAACGCTCCTCATCAAGCACTCCATTTGACACATATAAAATGAGGATTACAAAGATTGGCTCCCTTACGTTCGTGTGTTAGTGTGACTTGTAAATGGCCGTCATAAGCGTCTCTCTCTCTCTCCTGTGTGCAGGTTATTTGCATAAAGACACTTCAAAAGACATGTACCTCACTTCTTACAATATCTCATCTTAGAAACAGGACATGATGCTCATAATACTATTATTTTTGCAACTTCTTTTAAGAACATTATTCACTAAAAAGATGACTGACATGAAGATTGCCTCATTGAACTCGGCTGTTCTTCACTCTACACGATCTGGAATCTTCATCCCACGAAGGATATAACATATTTTCTTTGAACAAAAAGTATTACCGGTTTCCAAGTGAAGTTTGAGAAAATGTTCTTCTAAATGAGGAAGAAAGGCTTCTTGACCTGAAATTCGAGGTTCAATATTATACTCAATGAGAAAATTTGAAGAAAGTTTATGTAAGACAGCTCATGCAGGTGATGTTTTGTTAATTGTGGAGTGGTAAAATCTACTTCGACGCCTGTGTCACGACCGTCACCTGACAGAATAACCGTCTCTTGGTGTGGCTTTGCTTTCATGCTGACTCTAGAGTGCCTCCGATCAGCGCCTTAGGTCACACAAGATCGAACAAAATTCAGAAAATCTGGAAATTCCGACAATTTAGACACATGTGCAACACTTGGGTAACTTAATTGTGGAAACATTTCGCAACACAGTGACTTCATCAGTCCAATACAAAGAAGAAGAATAAAGACAGAAGGAGACTTGAGTGTGGTATGCTGAGAGTACATTACATTTTATTCGGCGTACGTCGCACACCCATATAAGGATGCCCTCCCGACCAGCGAACAAGTTGCTAAGGGTGTGATGAGTGGGGCCCCCTTGGTTCAACCCAGTCAGTCACAAGGAAGCCAGCTATAGTTGTGAAGCGATGTTGCACACACGTTAATCAACCCTGGCAGACTCACCTCCATGTCTGGTCGAAGACGGATCTCACTGTGTCTTGCTTGCAATTTTCTTTTCTGTACATATCCTATGTAAATATTGTACATATTGCTGCTTGCTGTTTGGTGAAGGAAATATATAAGTATTTACTCTCCTTGGTTATCGTGCTACAACCAGGTGTGCTGGCCACTTGTGTTCGTAATATTGAGGTAATCAGTCCCTTAGCCTGAAGTCGATGTAATCAGCCCATCAGTCAAGATTGATGGACTGATTGTCAGTTCTCTGAACCATTTATCTACATTCCTGAAAAGTCTGCTTTGAATTCAGAAACACGCAACCTGGTGCCAGCAGTGCACGCAGACTGTGGCTGTAACACAACGTCACGCCTGTCTGGCACTGGGAAAGGAGCTGCATTGATGGAGCTAAAAAGAGCAATACTTACTTAAAGCAAGCAGAATTATTCTGGCAAGCAGCATCCACAGATAAGGTCAACTCAGCTGGAGACGACGCACTTGTCTGCCTGTACAAGGGTACGTCAGGTCAAGGACTGGATGCATTGCCTTGCTGACAATTTCCTGTCACGAACAGTCGCAGTAGCACGATGTCACAACATCAGTGTTCATTTACAAGTTCATCAATGCTCTTGGATCCAGAGGATTAATTATGGATAGATACTGGTCAGTGATCGACTTGAAACACGAACAATAGATTTACTATCGTTTTCAGAAGTTCTACTAAAGGTGATTAGTTACAGTTACAAGATGGACAATGATACAAGACAATGTACCTGCAGGTAAGCAGTTTGCAATGGTTACTAGCACGTAGTGAGTGAAGGGAGCTTCACACTCATCCATACCTTGTATGAGCAGCGACCAAAATTGTAAGATTGTAAGATGTGCAGCAAATAGAACTGTTGCTTTTTGGATGATTTTCTACTGTTACTCTTAATTGTTAATATTAGCTTATGTTTACAACATAAGACAACATGGTGATTATGCTCATAACATCAAACATACAATAACTGTAACTGTATTTTAGGTATATTTTAGTTATGTTGCTTCACCTCCTTTAGTCTTCCTCACTTAGAAGATGATGGTTATGAAATAATAATCACGTAACACAGTAAAAAAAAAAAAAAAAGTCTTTTAGACCTAGTTCTAGGCTGACTCATTTTCAATGTCATTGACTAAACTGTAGAGGCCTACCACACACTCTCACTTATTCTCTCATATTTATACAAATTATACGATGTATCCAGTGTTCACTATCCAAAAAAATCCTCTGTTTCTCTGAAAGTTCCTGATGTTTTTCTGCGAGGATCCCATTAATATAAGTTTCCTTTTCTTTATTTTTAAACCCAGAATATTAGCAAAAAAAAAAAAAGGATGGGGGAGTTTCTGTTTGGGATGTTATGATAAGTTGGTTTTGTTAGTGTCTGTGGTGGTGTTCAGTGTTGTACATGGTGCTTGTATACATCCCTGGTCTTTCCGGTTGTAGATTCGATTCTGTGGAGTGAGAAATGAGTTTGTTGTGTTCCACGGTCATGTATCTGTTCTCTTCCTCTCGTTTTCCAATGTATTATTTACTTTTAGAAAATCGCAAATGAAGCTAGATTTAAAAGAGGAAAAATTAATACGCAAAATAAGAGGCCTGAGAAAATAAGTGGACGATGCATTAAAAAAAAAAGATACGAAAGAAGGGATGACCTAGAAATTGGCATCTCAAGATGAGGAGGGAAGACAGAATAAGATCTCTTTAAGACAATAACATTACCGTGACCACTTATAAAAGTTTTTCTACCGTTGCTGTCTACCCAGAGGCCAGTTTTCATTGACTGTTTGATCAAGCAAGCTTCTTGCTGCTAGCGGCCCGATGACCACCATATTTATCATAATCTGGATTTAGAGAGACGATAGAAACAACAATAACTTTGAGATATGGAACCTCTACAGCTATGGAACCTCTACAGATATGGAACCTCTACAGATATGGAACCTCTACAGCTATGGAACCTCTACAGATATGGAACCTCTACAGCTATGGAACCTCCTGTACAGCAGTGCTAATGCATCCACTGTACATGTTTTATTAGACCAATATCGACGTGTTTCTGAACACAATAATATTGGTGTTATTCTCAATAAATTATTTACCATGTTACAACATGTCAGATAAAATATATTTAAGATTTTAAGTTAATTTATACCTAGCTGGAAAAATCTTATTGTAGCCAGCTGGCCCAGTGGCTTACGCACTGGCCTGGAGTTTTATCACTCACCTGCCGTGAGTTCGAACCCCACCCGTTCCGTGGTTTTTAATCTATATACGTTGAAACTTGTCCTGACAATAACTTGCTATGGCAATATTAAAACATGTTGCACGAAAGATGAACATCTCCAGAGGCAAGGCATTAGTGTTGAGATATACTACGACAATAATGCATATACAGGGTGTTTCAAAAAGATGGATCCAATTTCAAAGCAGATTGCTTTGAAATTGGAAATATTTGATGCATACTCTATTCAGCAGGAGACACGCAGTGTGATTTTTGGCGGTGAAGGTGTCAACACAGCATCATGATGACAGGTGTCAACACATGATCATGATGACAGGTGTCAACACATGATCATGATGACAGGTGTCAACACAGCATCATGATGAAAGGTGTCAACAGAGCATCATGATGAAAGGTGTCAACACAGCATCATGATGACAGGTGTCAACGCAGCATCATGATGAAAGGTGTCAACAGAGCATCATGATGAAAGGTGTCAATACAGCATCATGATGACAGGTGTCAACGCAGCATCATGATGACAGGTGTCAACGCAGCATCATGATGAAAGGTGTCAACACAGCTTCTTGATGACAAGTATCAACACAGCATCATGATGACAGGTGTCAACACAGCATCATGATGACAAGTGTCAACACAGCATCATGATGACAAGTGTCAACACAGCTTCATGATGACAGGTGTCAACACAGCTTCATGATGACAGGTGTCAACACAGCTTCATGATGACAGGTGTCAACACAGCATCATGATGACAGGTGTCAACGCAGCATCATGATGACAGGTGTCAACGCAGCATCATGATGAAAGGTGTCAACACAGCTTCATGATGACAGGTGTCAACACAGCTTCATGATGACAGGTGTCAACGCAGCATCATGATGACAGGTGTCAAGACAGCATCATGATGACAGGAGTCAACACAGCATCATGATGACAGGTGTCAACGCAGCATCATGATGACAGGTGTCAACGCAGCATCATGATGAAAGGTGTCAACACAGCTTCATGATGACAGGTGTCAACACAGCATCATGATGACAGGTATCAACACAGCATCATTATGACAGGAGTCAACACAGCATCATGATGAAAGGTGTCAACACAGCTTCATGATGACAGGTGTCAACACAGCATCATGATGACAGGTATCAACACAGCATCATTATGACAGGAGTCAACACAGCATCATGATGAAAGGTGTCAACACAGCTTCATGATGACAGGTGTCAACACAGCTTCATGATGACAGGTGTCAACGCAGCATCATGATGACAGGTGTCAAGACAGCATCATGATGACAGGAGTCAACACAGCATCATGATGAAAGGTGTCAACACAGCTTCATGATGAAAGGTGTCAACACAGCATCATGATGAAAGGTGTCAACACAGCATCATGATGACAGGTATCAACATAGCATTATCATGTGCGCCTAGTTCCCCTGAGTTCCCACCAGAGAGCAGGTTCTCATCTCAGCCATACCCAGCCATGTCCCGGCCTCACTCGACGACCAGCGGCCTACCTGGTAACAGCTCCGGCCCACCTCACACTGCCCGCTGTGAACCCAATTATTCCAATAAAGACGAAATTAGTCAACGGCCGTATATCTCACCTACCTCTACGCTACCTGGCAAGTTACTAGACCAACCCAAAAGACAGTTAAAACAGTCTGAGAAAACAAAAGGTGACAAGAAGAATAAAAAACAGAAAAGCAGACTTTGCAGTGAACCAAATATCTGCTTAAAAATATTCAATAACTCAACACTTGGAAAAAAAAATGAAATGAATTTCCTAAGACAACCTACTGGGACGATCAGAGCCTTGATTAGGATGTAGATGATATACTCAGTGAACCCAGTGTATCAGGGAAGAAGTTTAAGTTCATTATTTGATTGCCCTATCGAACCCAATGCCTTATGTCCTCACACCCTCTCACACTCTCTCTCTCACACCCTCTCACAGTCTCTCTCACACTTTCTCACTCACACTCACTCTCTCACTCACACTCACTCTCTCACTCACACTCACACTCACACTCACTCTCACACTCACACTCTCTCTCTCACACCCTCTCACACTCTCTCTCTCACACCCTCTCACACTCTCTCTCACACTTTCTCACTCTCACTCTCTCACTCACACTCACTCTCTCACTCACACTCACACTCACACTCACTCTCTCACTCACACTCACTCTCTCACTCACACTCACACTCACACTCACTCTCTCACTCACACTCACACTCACTCTCCCTTTCTCTCTCTCTCCACTTCCTTTTCCGTCTCCTCCTCCTACCCATCTTTTCTCACTCCTCCCCCTCCCCCGTGCATTCCCGCACTTTCCTTCCCCCTCTCCCTCTGTACCCCCTAACCTTCCCCCATCTCTCTCCCCCCTGCTGCTCTCTCCTTTCCTGCTCTCTATCCCTATCTCTCACACTCTCTCACTCACACTTACACTCACATTCTCTCACTCCCATTCTATCACTTTCTCTCCCTCAATCCCTCTCTCTCTGTCTCTCTCTCTCTCTCCTCTCTTGTTCCTCTCTCTCTCCCTCTCTCTTCCTTTTCACCTTTCATCCATCTTCCTTCTCCTCCAACTCTTCTCCCTCCTCCCTCCCCCCTCTCCCCCTAGCCTTTCCCACACTCCCTTTCCCCTCTCTCCCTGTACCACCTTGTTCCCCCTAATCTCTCCCTGCCGCTGTCCCTCCTCCCACATCATATCCTTCTCACCCTGCCCTACCTCCCTTCCCCTTTCCCTCCCTACAACAAACACCCATCCTCACACACACACACCCACTCACACCCAAGAGCAGGGCCGAGAACCGGGGGTCTGAAGGATGAACCTGGGAGGGAAGATTGGGAGGCAGAGCTCACAAAAAGGGAGGAAGAGTGAGGAAGGAAGCTAGAATAGCTTGGCAAGAAAATGGAAGAGAGGATAGCTGCAGAGAGCAGGAAGTGGGAGCTACAAGCCAGAGCATCAGAAGCTAAGATACAGTGCTAAGAAGAGGAACTGAAAAACCTGAAACAGCTTAAAGAGATAGATGACAGTTCAGACATGACATCAGGAACTTCTACATTAGTCACACACAAGGGGACTGTAGGGAGCAAAAAAGCTATACTGTATGCAAAGGTCCTATCAGACCCGTGTGGGGCCCAGGCAAAGACGAGGAGCACACTAGGAACAAATGAGAGGTCTAGAGACAATGAAGTAGCTATGCTATATACAGGGACTCTAACTCACAACTGCAGTGGCCAGGAAAACATGAGCAGGAAAGACAGACCACTGAGCATAGGGGCTTCAGCCAGGAAAGGGATTGAAGGAAGGAACGCTTCAATGGAAGGAACTAAAACATCTCAGAGGATGCAAAGGGAGACACAGTGGAAGGACGAAAGGAAGAGGTCAATTTTTGTCTACGGGCTCCAGGAAGTTGAAGGGGAAACCTATGATAAAGGAAAACAGGAGAAAAAAGCGATTGAAAGTGTCATAAAGGCAATAGGTGAAGGAGACATGACCCAGGTGACAAATTTTCGGAGAATTGGGTGGTTTGCAAGGGAAAGAGAACGGCCTCTCAAAGTAATTTTCAAGGTAGAATCAGCTAGAACCATGATCCTGCAGGAGAAAGCACAACTGAGGGACAAACTGGAGTACTGGAGAGTGTACCTCGATCGAGACAGATCACAAGAGGAAAGGATGATACTGAAAGAGAGGGTACAAAGATGAAAGGAGGAATGAGAGGAAATGACAAAGATGAGCAGAAGAACCCAGGCCAAGGTGGAAGGGCAAACGCACCCTCCAGAAACACCCACAGATGGACTCCAACCACGACAATCCCAAGGCAACTGAACAATCTAAACCAACACCCACACACTGTTCCCTCTGCCCCCACCCCTCACATCACAAACCCCACCCCTACAGAAACCCCTTATGGGCACTCTGCCCCCACCCCTATCACAAACCCCACCCTCACCACAACCCCTCATAGGCTACCACCAGGGCTCTCACTCCCCCAACCCCAATATTCTCCCAGGACCACAGTTTTACAAAAAAAGTTGAAGGCTTGGTACACGAACACGGATGGAATAACGAATAAATATGAGGAGTGGAATGAAAGAATTAATGAGAAGTCCCCACACATCATAGCAGTCACAGAAACGAAACTCATTGAGACAATAACAGACGCAATCTTCCCACTGGGATATAAGATCCTGAGGAAAGATAAAAGGACCAGAGGGGAAGGAGGGGTTGCACTGCTCGTAAGAAACTAATGGAGATTTGAGGAAATGGAAGGCATGGACGAGATTAGTGAAAGGGATTAAATATTAGGAACAATTCAGTCTGGGGAACATAAGGTAGTCATTGCAGTGATGTATAACCCACCACAGAACTGCAGGAGGCCAAGAGAGGAATATGAAGAGAGCAACAGAGCAATGGTGGACACACTGGCTGAGGTGGCAAGAAGAGCTCACTCAAGCAGAGCAATGTTACTGGTTATGGGCGATTTCAACCACAGGGAGATCGATTGGGAAAACCTGGAGCCACATGGAGGTCCCTAAACCTCTGTTCGTACGACAATCCCCTTAGCTCTGGGACTGGTCTTGTTGCAAACCTTTGCACTTTCTCTAGTTTCTTGATGTGCTTGACCAGGTGTGGGTTCCAACCTGATGGAGAACTATGGGTGGTTGGTGTGAAGGTGGAGTTTGTAATGAGGTGGGTGGGAGCATTGGGTATGGCATGTGTGTTTTGGGTTAGAGTGTTTGGTTGCCTTGGGGTTGTCCTGGTTGGGGGGCTTCTGTAGGTGGTTGTGAGGGAGGTTGTATTTAAGCTTCCTCCTGAGTCTGGGTTCTCCTGTCCATATCCATCTTCACCTGTCTTTCCTCCTTTCGACTTTGTACCCTCTCTTTCAGTTTCTACCTTTCTTCTAATGTTCTGTCGCGGTTGATATACATCCTCCGGTACGCTGACATGTCCCTTAGTCTTGCTTTCTCCTGCAGGATCCTGTTTCGAGCCGATTCTGCCTTGAAAATCACTTTGACTGGCCGGATTCTTCCTCTTGCAAACCCCCCTACTCTCAGAAAATTTGTCATCTGGGTCATGTGTGTGCGTGTGAGTGAGTGTGTGTGTGTGTGTGTGTGTGTGTGTGTGTGTGTGTGTACTCACCTATTTGTACTCTCCTATTTGTGGTTGCAGGGGTCGATTCATAGCTCCTGGCCCCGCCTCTTCACTGATTGCTACTAGGTCCTCTCTCTCCCTGCTCCATGAGCTTTATCAAACCTCGTCTTAAAACTATGTATGGTTCCTGCCTCCACTACGTCACTTTCTAGACTATTCCACTTCCTGACAACTCTATGACTGAAGAAATACTTCCTAACATCCCTTTGACTCATAGGAGTCTTCAACTTCCAATTGTGACCCCTTGTTTCTGTGTCCCCTCTCTGGAACATCTTGTCTCTGTCTACCTTATCTATTCCTCGCAGTATTTTTTATGTCGTTATCATGTCTCCCCTAACCCTCCTGTCCTCTAGTGTCGTCAGGCCGATTTCCCTTAATCTTTCTTCGTAGGACAATCCCCTTAGCTCTGGGACTAGTCTTGTTGCAAACCTTTGCACTTTCTCTAATTTCTTGACGTGCTTGACCAGGTGTGGGTTCCAAACTGGTGCTGCATACTCCAGTATGGGCCTGACGTATATGGTGTACAGAGTCTTGAATGATTCCTTAGTGAGGTATTGGAACGCTATTCTTAGGTTTGTGTGTGTGTGTGTGTGTGTGTGTGTGTGTGTGTGTGTATGTGTGTGTGTGTGTGTGTGTGTGTGTATGTGTGTGTGTGTGTGTGTGTGTGTGTGTGTGTGTGTGTGTGTGTGTGTGCGTCTGCTCGTGGCCTCGCCTCTTCACTTCTCGATACTAGGTCCACTCTCTCCCTGCTCCATAAGCTTTATCATACCTCTCCTTAAAGCTATGTATGAATCCTGCCTCCACTACATCACTTTCCAGACTATTTCACTTCCTGACAACTCTATGACTAAAGAAATACTTCCTAACATCCCTGTGACTCATCTGAGTCTTCAGCTTCCAATTGTGACCCCTTGTTGCTGTGTCCCATCTCTGGAACATCCTGTCCCTATCCACCGTGTCGATTCCTCTCAATATTTTATATGTCGTTATCGTGTCTCTCCTGTCCTCCAGTGTTGTCAGGTCGATTTCCCTTAACCTCTCTTCGTAGGATACGCCCTTTACCTCCGGGACTAGTCCTATTGCAAACCATTGCAATTTAACTAATTACTTGACGTGCATGACCAGGTGTGTTCCAAACTGGTGCTGCATACTCCAATATGGTCCTGACGTATATGGTGTACAGTCTTGAACGATTCCTTACTTAGGTGTCGTAACGCTATTCTTAGGTTTGCCAGGCGCCCATATGGTGCAGCAGTTATTTGGTTGATGTGCGCCTCAGATGTGCTCGGTATTATACTCAACCCAAAGATCCTTTTCCTTGAGAGAGGTCTGCAGGCTCCTGGCCTTCTATTCTCCTCTGAGGTCTTCTTTGCCTTTCCCCAGTCTTCATAATTCTGCACTTTTTGGGTTAAACTTCAGGAGCCAGTTGCTTGTCCAGGTCCTTTGTAGTCCTACCTGATCCTAATCTGATTGAATTCTCCTCATTATCTTCACATCGTCTGCAGACAGGGACACTTCTGAATCTATTCCTTCCGTCATGTCATGTGTACTCGCCTATTTGTGGTTGCAGGGGTCGATTCATAGCTCCTGGCCCCCGCCTCTTCACTGATTGCTACTAGGTCCTCTCTCTCCCTGCTCCATGAGCTTTATCAAACCTCGTCTTAAAACTATGTATGGTTCCTGCCTCCACTACGTCAATTTCTAGGCTATTCCACTTCCTGACAACTCTATGACTGAAGAAATACTTCCTAACATCCCTTTGACTCGTAGGAGTCTTCAACTTCCAACTGTGACCCCTTGTTTCTGTGTCCCCTCTCTGGAACATCTTGTCTCTGTCCACCTTATCTATTCCTAGCAGTATTTTATATGTCGTTATCCTGTCTCCCCTAAACCTCCTGTCCTCTAGTGTCGTCAGGCCGATTTCCCTTAACCTTTCTTCGTAGGACAATCCCCTTAGCTCTGGGACTAGTCTTGTTGCAAACCTTTGCACTTTCTCTAATTTCTTGACGTGCTTGACCAGGTGTGGGTTCCAAACTGGTGCTGCATACTCCAGTATGGGCCTGACGTATATGGTGTACAGAGCCTTGAATGATTCCTTAGTGAGGTATTGGAACGTTATTCTTAGGTTTGCCAGCCGCCCGTATGCTGCAGCAGTTATCTGATTGATGAGTGCCTCAGGAGATGTGCTCGGTATTATACTCACCCCAATATCTTTTTCCTTGAGTGAGGTTTGCAGTCTTTGGCCACCTAGACTATACTCTGTCTGCGGTCTTCTTTGCCCTTCCCCGATCTTCATGACTTTACATTTGGCAGGGTTAAATTCAAGGAGCCAGTTACTGGACCAGGCTTGTAGCCTGTCTAGGTCTCTTTGTAGTCCTGCCTGATCCTTGACTGATTTAATTCTTCTCATTACCTTAACATCATCTGCAAACAGGGACACTTCTGAGTCTATCCCTTCCGTTATGTCATTCACATATACCAAAAACAGTACAGGTCCTAGACTGACCCTTGTGGAACCCCACTCGTCACAGGTGCCCACTCTGACACCTCGTCACGTACCATGACTCGTTGTTGCCTCCCTGTCAGATATTCTCTGATCCATTGCAGGGCCTTTCCTGTTACGTGTGCTTGATCCTCTACCTTTTGCATTAACCTCTTGTGAGGAACTGTGTCGAAGGCCTTCTTGCAGTCCAAGAAAATGCAGTCTATCCACCTCTCTCTCTCGTGTCTTACTTCTGTTACCTTGTCATAAAACTCCAGTAGGTTTGTGACACAGGATTTTCCTTCCCTGAAACCGTGCTGGTTGTCGTTTATAAGCTTGTGTCTTTCTAGGTGCTCCGCCACTCTCCTCCTCATAATCTTCTCCGTGACTTTGCATACTATACACGTCAGTGACACAGGACTGTAGTTTAATGCCTCGTGTCTGTCTTCTTTCTTAAAAATTGGGACTACATTTGCCATCTTCCACGCCTCAGGTAGTTGCCCAGTTTCAATGGATGTGTTGAAGATTTGTGTTAGTGGCACACACAACATCTCTGCTCCCTCTCTAAGGACCCACGGAGAAATGTTGTCCGGTCCCACCACTTTTGAGGTATCGAGTTCACATAACAGCTTCTTCACCTCCTCCTCGGTTGTGTGTATTTCATCCAGCATTTGTTGGTATACCTCCCTATTCTGAATTCCTGTTAGTTACCATTTTGTCCTAGGCACATGTCGATTAGACACTAGGTCTGTTGTGTGTGTGTGTGTATGTTTATACTATATGTGTGTGTATGGGTATGTGGAACTATATGTGTGTGGGTTTATTAAATGTGTGAAACGTAGTGGTGAAATCGTGTGTTATGGTGCATGAGTGGTATGTGGGGTCTGCGAGTAACACGTCGTCTACAGTGCTCCTCTACCTGGCCTGACCTGACTCACACCTGATCTACCAGTTAATATATTCTATGCTTCACCTGTCTGCTCACCCTTTTCTACTAGAAATTACCAATTGCTACTTGTGACAGAGTACTTGATATCATATTCCTTATCTTACTATGTGTGAGTGTGTGTACTTAGCTAGTTGTGTTTGCATCTGTCGATTCACAGCTCCTAGCCCCGCCTCTTCACTTCTTGCTACAAGGTCCAAGGTCACTCTTTCCCCGCTCCATGAGCTTTATCATACCTCTTCTTGAAACTATGTATGGATTCTGCCTCCACTACTTCACTTCCAGACTATTCCACTTCCTGATAACTCTGTGACTGAAGAAATACTTCCTAGCATCCCTGTGATTCATCTGAGTCTTCAACTTCCAACTGTGACCCCTTGTTGCTGTGTCCCATCTCTGGAACATCCTGTCTCTGTCCACCTTGTCGATTCCTCTCAGTAGTTTATGTCGTTATCATGTCCCCCCTATCTCTCCTGTCTTCCAGTGTCGTCAGGTTGATTTCCCTTAACCTCTCCTCGTTGGACATGTCCCTTAGCTCCGGGACTAATCTTGTTGCAAACCTTTGCACTTTCTCTAATTTCCTTACGTGAAGGTTCCAAACTGGCGCTGCATACTCCAATATGGGCCTAACGTACACGGTGTACAGGGTCCTGAACGATTCCTTATTAAGATGTCGGA
Source organism: Cherax destructor (assembly GCA_009830355.1). NCBI lineage: Eukaryota > Metazoa > Arthropoda > Malacostraca > Decapoda > Parastacidae > Cherax > Cherax destructor. The sequence goes on along the minus strand of WNWK01014168.1, from coordinate 14,122 downwards.
ATGCTGTTCTTAGGTTTGCTAGGCGCCCGTATGCTGCAGCAGTTATTTGGTTGATGTGCGCCTCAGGAGATGTGCCTGGTGTTATACTCACCCCAAGATCTTTTTCCTTGAGTGAGGTTTGTAGTCTCTGGCCCCCTAGACTGTGTACTCACCTATTTGTGGTTGCAGGGGTCGATACTCAGCTCCTGTGTGTGTGTGTGTGTGTGTGTGTGTGTGTGTGTGTGTGTGTGTGTGTGTGTGTGTGTGTGTGTGTATGTGTGTGTATCCGTCGGTGTGTATCGCGGTCATGAACAGGATGTAGGTCAGCTCCCGCTCCTCTATCCCCTCCTGCCAACATCCCGTCCCACCCAATGCCACCCTTCCAATCCCCCACCTCCTTCCTCAATCCTTCCCCCTCCCAATCCCTCCCTCCCCCCCCCCATTAACTCTCCCTTTTCCCACCGCTATCTACGTAACGATCAACTGCATAATTAAAGGCCAGGATATATGCGCGGACACGCCAGGGTGGGTGGGAGGAGCTAGGAGGGTGGACATGCACTGCTACATGTCCAGGCTAAGACACACTGTGTCTAGGGCACGTCAGGTTGGGCAGTAGTAGCTAGGAGGGTGGATATACATTGTTACATGTCCAGGGTAAGACATACACTGTTTGTAGGACACGCCAGGGTGGGTAGTGATAGCTAGGGGGGTGGACATACATTGTTACATGTCCAGGGTAAGACATACACTGTTTGTAGGACACGCCAGGGTGGGTAGTGATAGCTAGGGGGTGGACATATATTGCTACATGTCCAGGGTAAGAAATACACTGTTTGTAGGACACGCCAGGGTGGGTAGTGATAGCTAGGGGGGTGGACATATATTGCTACATGTCCAGGGTAAGAAATACACTGTGTGTAGGACACGCCAGGGTGGGTGGTGGTAGCTGGGAGGGTGGACATACACTGTGTCTAAGACATGGACTGAGACACGGGAAGCTCTATAACAACTCAATAAAATTAAATATTGGTAGAATTACCGACAATATGTTAAGTAAAAGGACACAAGTCCCAGTGTAGTAATGTTATGAATTCTAGGGGAACTAGTAATAGGCAGAATAAGGTGGACAGCAATAGGTATAGTGGAAAAACAGAAATGAACAGGAAGAGTAAAGAGAAGGGAGGTTTTCTGAATATTTTTTATACTAATAGTCGTAGTGCGAGAAATAAGATGGACGAATTGTGATTAGTTGCAAGTGCAAGTATTATTGATGTTTTTGCAATAACTGAGACGTGGTTTAATATGAAAAATCGGGACTTGCCTGCCGAATGTCACATTCAGGGTTTTATATTGTTCCAAGTAGACAGAAGTTTCGGAAAGGGGGGGGGGGGGCGGAGTGGCACTCTATGTCCGTGATCATTTAAATTGTTGCATAAAAACAGGTATAAAGTCTGAATTAACACATACAGAGTCTGTCTGGATAGAATTTTCAGAGGGGTGTGAAAAATTTATTTTAGGCGTGATATATCGTCCTCCAAACTTAGATAGGGAACAAGGGAGACTACTTTGGGAGGAAATTGTTAAGGCCACAAGGCACGATAACGTAGTAATTCTAAGGGACTTTAACTTTAGTCAGATTGATTGGAATTTCTTGACAGGGAATTTAGAATCAAACGACTTTTTTAAGTAGTTCAGGATTGTTTTTAGAAGCAGTTTGTGACAGAACCTACAAGGGGAAATAACCTACTTGACTTGGTTCTGGCAAACAAGGAAACCCTTGTTAATAATTTAGAAATAACAGAGGAACTCGGCACAAGCGACCACAAATCAATTACATTTAGCATTGAATGGATGTATGATAGTAGGGATAATTCAGTAACTGTCCCAGATTTTCGCTTAGCTGATTACACGGGGCTTAGAGAACACTTATCAACTGTGGACTTGGGTAATGAAGAGAGCTATCAATATGACAGCTTTCTTAACACTGTACGGGCTGCCCAAAGAACATTGATCCCATATAAAGAAATTAGATCAAGTAGAAATGACCCAAAATGGATGAATAATAGGCTCAAATATCTTTTAGGGCAGAAGAAAGGAATTTATAGGCACATAAAAGGAGGTGAGGGTCATCTTATAAATCAGTATACTGACATTAAGAGGGATGTAAAAAAGGGGATAAGAAAAGCTAAACGGGACTATGAAATTAAAGTTGCTAGGGATTCAAAAACTAACCCCAAAAAGTTTTTTCCAGGTTTATAGAGCAACAGTTAGAGATAAGATAGGTCCCCTTAAAAATAACTCTGGGCATCTTACTGACACCTTAATATCCTCACTCAGTGGTCATACTGCCACACCTTCCTATCCTCACTCAGTGATCATACTGCCACACCTTCCTATCCTAACTCAGTGGTCATACTGCCACACCTTCCTATCCTAACTCAGTGGTCATACTGCCACACCTTCTTATCCTCACTCAGTGGTCATACTGCCACACCTTCTTATCCTCACTCAGTGGTCATACTGCCACACCTTCTTATCCTCACTCAGTGGTCATACTGCCACACCTTCTTATCCTCACTCAGTGATCATACTGCCACACCTTCCTATCCTAACTCAGTGGTCATACTGCCACACCTTCCTATCCTCACTCAGTGGTCATACTGCCACACCTTCTTATCCTCACTCAGTGGTCATACTGCCACACCTTCCTATCCTCACTCAGTGGTCATACTGCCACACCTTCCTATCCTCACTCAGTGGTCATACTGCCACACCTTCTTATCCTCACTCAGTGGTCATACTGCCACACCTTCCTATCCTCACTCAGTGATCATACTGCCACACCTTCCTATCCTCACTCAGTGGTCATACTGCCACACCTTCCTATCCTCACTCAGTGATCATACTGCCACACCTTCCTATCCTCACTCAGTGGTCATACTGCCACACCTTCCTATCCTCACTCAGTGGTCATACTGCCACACCTTCCTATCCTCACTCAGTGGTCATACTGCCACACCTTCCTATCCTCACTCAGTAATAACACTGCCACACCTTCCTATCCTCACTCAGTGGTCATACTGCCACACCTTCCTATCCTCACTCAGTAATAACACTGCCACACCTTCCTATCCTCACTCAGTGGTCATACTGCCACACCTTCCTATCCTCACTCAGTGGTCATACTGCCACACCTTCCTATCCTCACTCAGTGATCATACTGCCACACCTTCCTATCCTCACTCAGTGGTCATACTGCCACACCTTCCTATCCTCACTCAGTGATCATACTGCCACACCTTCCTATCCTCACTCAGTGGTCATACTGCCACACCTTCCTATCCTAACTCAGTGGTCATACTGCCACACCTTCCTATCCTCACTCAGTGGTCATACTGCCACACCTTCCTATCCTCACTCAGTGGTCATACTGCCACACCTTCCTATCCTCACTCAGTGGTCATACTGCCACACCTTCCTATCCTCACTCAGTGATCATACTGCCACACCTTCCTATCCTCACTCAGTGGTCATACTGCCACACCTTCCTATCCTCACTCAGTGGTCATACTGCCACACCTTCCTATCCTCACTCAGTGGTCATACTGCCACACCTTCCTATCCTCACTCAGTGATCATACTGCCACACCTTCCTATCCTCACTCAGTGGTCATACTGCCACACCTTCCTATCCTCACTCAGTGGTCATACTGCCACACCTTCCTATCCTCACTCAGTGGTCATACTGCCACACCTTCCTATCCTAACTCAGTGGTCATACTGCCACACCTTCCTATCCTCACTCAGTGGTCATACTGCCACACCTTCCTATCCTCACTCAGTGGTCATACTGCCACACCTTCCTATCCTCACTCAGTGGTCATACTGCCACACCTTCTTATCCTCACTCAGTGGTCATACTGCCACACCTTCCTATCCTCACTCAGTGGTCATACTGCCACACCTTCTTATCCTCACTCAGTGGTCATACTGCCACACCTTCCTATCTAACTCAGTGGTCATACTGCCACACCTTCCTATCCTCACTCAGTGGTCATACTGCCACACCTTCCTATCCTCACTCAGTGGTCATACTGCCACACCTTCTATCCTCACTCAGTGGTCATACTGCCACACCTTCCTATCCTCACTCAGTGGTCATACTGCCACACCTTCCTATCCTCACTCAGTGGTCATACTGCCACACCTTCCTATCCTCACTCAGTGGTCATACTGCCACACCTTCCTATCCTCACTCAGTGGTCATACTGCCACACCTTCCTATCCTCACTCAGTGGTCATACTGCCACACCTTCCTATCCTCACTCAGTGGTCATACTGCCACACCTTCCTATCCTCACTCAGTGGTCATACTGCCACACCTTCCTATCCTCACTCAGTGGTCATACTGCCACACCTTCCTATCCTCACTCAGTGGTCATACTGCCACACCTTCCTATCCTCACTCAGTGGTCATACTGCCACACCTTCCTATCCTCACTCAGTGGTCATACTGCCACACCTTCCTATCCTCACTCAGTGGTCATACTGCCACACCTTCCTATCCTCACTCAGTGGTCATACTGCCACACCTTCCTATCCTCACTCAGTGGTCATACTGCCACACCTTCCTATCCTCACTCAGTGGTCATACTGCCACACCTTCCTATCCTCACTCAGTGGTCATACTGCCACACCTTCCTATCCTTTCTCACTCAGTGGTCATATTCTCCACACCTTTTCCTATCCTCACTCAGTGGTCATACTGCCACACCTTCCTATCCTCACTCAGTGGTCATACTGCCACACCTTCCTATCCTCACTCAGTGGTCATACTGCCACACCTTCCTATCCTCACTCAGTGGTCATACTGCCACACCTTCCTATCAATCTTTGTGGACGGTACCAAAATAAGAATAAAAATCCCCTCAATAGAAAACAAGAGGTGTATTTCCCCCAGATATCAATAACATTTAAAGTACCATGATGCGCTACAGTGACAAATATTTTGTTTATCTATGGAAATAAAGCGAGATAATGGATTATGAGTACCTTACTAGAGAAGCCTAACTAGTGATGGAACTTTCAAATCATGTGCTCTCAAGGCTCTAACATTACACAGATAACCCCCACGTAGGAGAGACTTACGACGACTTTTCGGTCCAAATAGGACCGAAACGTCGTGGTAAACTCCTCTCCCTTATGTGCGGGTTATTTGTGTATTGTTTCAGTCACGGTATTGTGGCTCTTTGTTCAGCACTCACAACATTGTTCAGCACTCACAACATTGTTCAGCACTCACAACATTGTTCAACACTCGCAACATTGTTCAGCACTCACAACATTGTTCAGCACTCACAACATTGTTCAACACTCACAACATTGTTCAGCACTCACAACATTGTTCAGCACTCACAACATTGTTCAGCACTCACAACATTGTTCAACACTCGCAACATTGTTCAGCACTCACAACATTGTTCAGCACTCACAACATTGTTCAACACTCACAACATTGTTCAGCACTCACAACATTGTTCAGCACTCACAACATTGTTCAGCACTCACAACATTGTCCAGCACTCACAACATTGTTCAACACTCACAACATTGTTCAGCACTCACAACATTGTTTAGCACTCACAACATTGTTCAACACTCACAACATTGTTCAGCACTCACAACATTGTTCAGCACTCACAACATTGTTCAACACTCACAACATTGTTCAGCACTCACAACATTGTTCAGCACTCACAACATTGTTCAACACTCACAACATTGTTCAGCACTCACAACATTGTTCAGCACTCACAACATTGTTCAACACTCACAACATTGTTCAGCACTCACAACATTGTTCAGCACTCACATCATTGTTCAGCACTCACAACATTGTTCAACACTCACAACATTGTTAAGCACTCACAACATTGTTCAACACTCACAACATTGTTCAGCACTCACAACATTGTTCAGCACTCACATCATTGTTCAGCACTCACAACATTGTTCAACACTCACAACATTGTTAAGCACTCACAACATTGTTCAGCACTCACAACATTGTTCAGCACTCACAACATTGTTCAACACTCACAACATTGTTCAACACTCACAACATTGTTAAGCACTCACAACATTGTTCAGCACTCACAACATTGTTCAACACTCACAACATTGTTAAGCACTCACAACATTGTTCAGCACTCACAACATTGTTCAGCACTCACATCATTGTTCAGCACTCACAACATTGTTCAGCACTCACAACATTGTTCAGCACTCACAGAGTTGGACAATGTACAGAGGTCGTGTACTGCCCACACAGAATCAATAACACCTCCAAACTATTAAGAACACCTTAAATCATTTACATTGTTGTCTCTGGAGAAGAGAAGAGAAATACCTGATAATTTAAGGAAGATACTTGAGGGCCCATCACTATCATAACAACTTAGTGAAAGGAAAGATATAAAGTGTAGAATAAACTCGCTTAAGAATAGAAGTGCGATAAGTCATTATCCAGAGTCCAAGACTCTTCTGATATCTGCGACCAGCAGATATCAGAAATGCCACGCATATATTAAGCTTTTTCAGGCGGCGATATTTTATACAGACCTTGTCTGCTTCTGTGTCCCCATCATCATTACAATCACCACTATTACCACCCCCGCCACCACCATAACAACCACTATCACCACCATCACCACACTGTAGTTACTGTACCTCTTATACGAGCAGTGTGTTGCTATAGTTCTCAATATGTTAGTTATATAGTGGGAATCCCAGCAGTGTGCTGCTTCAATAATCTATATAACAGTTACACAGTGGGACCACTGTTGCATGTACAGAACAAAAATAACAATATCGTGGCTGGAACAAATCACTATCCCAGGAATTAGAAATACATCTTTTGAAAAGTTGATGATTAAGACACATGTGTAACAGCTGGGTATGTTTATTCTTGAAACGTTTCGCCTACACAGTAGACTTCTTCAGTCAAATACAGAGAGAAAAAGTATTGTAGGCAGCAGGAGTAGTGGCGATTTAAAGATGATGAAATCAGGCCATCAACCTTGGATAAATAGTTTGAGGTGGTCAGTCCCTCAGAGTTCAGCTCCATGGTCTGGAACAAAGTGGTCAGTCCCTCAGCCTGGAGAAGAGTTCAGCTCCATGGTCTGGAACAAGGTGGTCATTCCCTCAGCCTGGAGAAGAGTTCAGCTCCATGGTCTGGAACAAGGTGGAGAGTCGCTCAGCCTGGAGAAGATTTCAGCTCCATGGTCTGGAACAAGGTGGTCAGTCCCTCAGCCTGGAGAAGAGCTCAGCTCCATGGTCTGGAACAAGGTGGTCAAACCCTCAGCCTGGAGAAGAGTTCAGCTCCATGGTCTGGAACAAGGTGGTCAGTCCCTCAGCCTGGAGAAGAGCTCAGCACCATGGTCTGGAACAAGGTAGTCAGTCCCTCAGCCTGGAGAAGAGCTCAGCTCCATGGTCTGGAACAAGGTGGTCAGTCCCTCAGCCTGGAGAAGAGCTCAGCTCCATGGTCTGGAACAAAGTGGTCAGTCCCTCAGCCTGGAGAAGAGATCAGCTCCATGGTCTGGAACAAGGTGGTCAGTCCCTCAGCCTGGAGAAGAGTTCAGCTCCATGGTCTGGAACAAGGTAGTCAGTCCCTCAGCCTGGAGAAGAGTTCAGCTCCATGGTCTGGAACAAGGTGGTCAGTCCCTCAGCCTGGAGAAGAGTTCAGCTCCATGGTCTGGAACAAGGTGGTCAGTCCCTCAGCCTGGAGAAGAGTTCAGCATCATGGTCTGGAACAAGGTGGTCAGTCCCTCAGCCTGGAGAAGAGTTCAGCTCCATGGTCTGGAACAAGGTGGTCAGTCCCTCAGCCTGGAGAAGAGATCAGCTCCATGGTCTGGAACAAGGTGGTCAGTCCCTCAGCCTGGAGAAGAGTTCAGCCTCATGGTCTGGAACAAGGTGGTCAGTCCCTCAGCCTGGAGAAGAGCTCAGCTCCATGGTCTGGAACAAGGTGGTGAGTCCCTCAGCCTGGAGAAGAGTTCAGCTCCATGGTCTGGAACAAGGTGGTCAGTCCCTCAGCCTGGAGAAGAGTTCAGCTCCATGGTCTGGAACAAGGTGGTCAGTCCCTCAGCCTGGAGAAGAGCTCAGCTCCATGGTCTGGAACAAGGTGGTCAGTCCCTCAGCCTGGAGAAGAGTTCAGCTCCATGGTCTGGAACAAGGTGGTGAGTCCCTCAGCCTGGAGAAGAGTTCAGCTCCATGGTCTGGAACAAGGTGGTCAGTCCCTCAGCCTGGAGAAGAGTTCAGCTCCATGGTCTGGAACGATATACAGCTAAAGGATGAGAATGAAGTCTCAAATAGTGTCGAAGGTGAAGTGGAAGATCTCGAAGTCGTTCCAGGGGACGGGATCCACTAGTAGAAGCAGGAAGGCATTTTGGGCTCTCCTGGGCTTTATAATGATCCAGGAAGGACTGAACCGTAGACTGAATTATGAAAACGTGACCATGTTTTCCTGTCATATTCCATCACATGTGACTATGTTTCTCTCTTAATATTCCACTACACAAGATGGTCACATACACATGGCTACGAACCCACCATGAAGAGAGAAAGGAACTCCGTCAGAAGAGTGAGGGACTTGTGTCTTGGGTGCAGAAGGTCTGGACACAGCCATGGTTCCACAGGAAGGCCTGGACACTGTCATGGTTCCACAGGAAGTCCTGGACACTGTCATGGTTCCACAGGAAGCCCTGGACACTGTCATGGTTCCACAGGAAGCCCTAAACACTGGCATGGTTCCACAGAAAGCCCTGGACACTGTCATGGTTCCACAGAAAACCCTGAGCACTGTCATGGTTCCACAAAAACCCTGGGCACTGTCATGGTTCCACAGGAAGCCCTGGACACTGTCATGGTTCCACAGGAAGCCTTGGACACTGTCATGGTTCCACAGGAAGCCCTGGACAGTCATGGTTCCACAGGAAGCCCTGGACACTGTCATGGTTCCACAGGAAGCCCTGGACACTGTCATGGTTCCACAGGAAGCCCTGGACACTGTCATGGTTCCACAGAAAGCCCTGGACACTGTCATGGTTCCACAGGAAGCCCTGGACAGTCATGGTTCCACAGGAAGCCCTGGACACTGTCATGGTTCCACAGGAAGCCCTGGACACTGTCATGGTTCCACAGGAAGCCCTGAACAGTCATGGTTCCACAGGAAGCCCTGGACACTGTCATGGTTCCACAGGAAGGCCTGGACACTGTCATGGTTCCACAGGAAGCCCTGGACAGTCATGGTTCCACAGGAATGCCTGGACACTGTCATGGTTCCACAGGAAGCCCTGGACACTGTCATGGTTCCACAGGAAGCCCTGGACACTGTCATGGTTCCACAGGAAGCCCTGGACACTGTCATGGTTCCACAGGAAGCCCTGGACACTGTCATGGTTCCACAGGAAGCCCTGGACACTGTCATGGTTCCACAGCAAGCCGTGGACACTGTCATGGTTCCACAGGAAGCCCTGGACACTGTCATGGTTCCACAGGAAGCCCTGGACACTGTCATGTTTCCACAGGAAGGCCTGGACACTCTCATGGTTCCACAGGAAGGCCTGGACACTGCCATAGTTCCACAGGAAGGCCTGGACACTGAATAAATTTGTCTCTCAAGTCAACAAAAGGTATCACTGTACAAGAAGGGGAGCAGAAAATGCCATTATCACAGCAACAGCCTGGCTGACCAGGCGGTCAACAACTAAGTCTGGCCTCAGGCCTGGTTGCCGGAGTAGGAATCCCTGTTTCTTTGCTCTTTCCCTCCCCCTACACACCCATAATACATCTCCATCACTCTCCAATGCCAGTCCAAAACCTACCCTCCCACATTCATCACTTCCCTTCTCTACCAGTCCCTTGATTTAATTTCTTGCACAACACAAACACACACTACCCTCCTCTATTCTTGGTGTCCCTTCCATCCCCTCGATTCCTTCATCCCCTTTCCCTACGTTTCCTTCTCATCACCTTTACAACCCTACCACATCCTCTCCTCTTCCCAGTCTTCCAAAACTCACCAATTTTTCTCTTACATTCTCTTTGTAAACGTACTTTTTTACCTTTTTCTTTCCTCTCCTTCCTTACCCATAACTCTATTTCCCCCCCCTCTCCCTCACCTCATTCCCTTTTCTCTATAAAGCATAAACCTTCTCCCTCTCTCTCCCCTCTCTCTCTCTCTCTCTCTCTCTCTCTCTCTCTCTCTCTCTCTCTCTCTCTCTCTCTCAACAACATTCCAAGGAAACAGTGACAAAAGAATAATAATGAAGGGTTCAAATGCTGATAGTCACTGATAGGAGCAGATAAATAAAATGGTAGTAGATGAAAATTCAGACATTATGAAGACGAAACGTATAAAACGAACATTATAATCCCAGTGGGGCACCAGACATTATAATCCCAGTGGGGCACCAGACATTATAATCCCAGTGGGGCACCAGACATTATAATCCCAGTGGGGCACCAGACATTATAATCCCAGTGGGGCACCAGACATTATAATCCCAGTGGGGCACCAGACATTATAATCCCAGTGGGGCACCAGACATTATAATCCCAGTGGGGCACCAGACATTATAATCCCAGTGGGGCACCAGACATTATAATCCCAGTGGGGCACCAGACATTATAATCCCAGTGGGGCACCAGACATATCTAGTGGGGCACCAGACATATAATCCAGTGGGGCACCAGACATTATAATCCCAGTGGGGCACCAGACATTATAATCCCAGTGGGGCACCAGACATTATAATCCCAGTGGGGCACCAGACATTATAATCAGTGGACCAGACATTATAATCCAGTGGGCACCAGACATTATAATCCCAGTGGGGCACCAGACATTATAATCCCAGTGGGGCACCAGACATTATAATCCCAGTGGGGCACCAGACATTATAATCCCAGTGGGGCACCAGACATTATAATCCCATTGGGGCACCAGACATTATAATCCCAGTGGGGCACCAGACATTATAATCCCAGTGGGGCACCAGACATTATAATCCCAGTGGGGCACCAGACATTATAATCCCAGTGGGGCACCAGACATTATAATCCCAGTGGGGCACCAGACATTATAATCCCAGTGGGGCACCAGACATTATAATCCCAGTGGGGCACCAGACATTATAATCCTAGTGGGGCACCAGACATTATAATCCCATTGGGGCACCAGACATTATAATCCCAGTGGGGCACCAGACATTATAATCCCAGTGGGGCACCAGACATTATAATCCCAGTGGGGCACCAGACATTATAATCCCAGTGGGGCACCAGACATTATAATCCCAGTGGGGCACCAGACATTATAATCCCAGTGGGGCACCAGACATTATAATCCCAGTGGGGCACCAGACATTATAATCCCAGTGGGGCACCAGACATTATAATCCCAGTGGGGCACCAGACATTATAATCCCAGTGGGGCACCAGACATTATAATCCCAGTGGGGCACCAGACATTATAATCCCAGTGGGGCACCAGACATTATAATCCCAGTGGGGCACCAGACATTATAATCCCAGTGGGGCACCAGACATTATAATCCTAGTGGGGCACCAGACATTATAATCCCAGTGGGGCACCAGACATTATAATCCCAGTGGGGCACCAGACTCACACTATAATTCAAGTGGGGCACCAAATAGTGAGGTGGAAAAAGAAGAGAATGAAGAAGCAGTGGCACTTAGGATCAGAAACCTCTGAAGATCTGAAGACACTGGGAAACACAACCCATCCTCCAATAAAAAGGCATGATCAAAAAAAAAAAATCCTGGAATGTGTGAAAAATATGATGGATCTTCACAGTGTTTACCCGGATGTTGTTACATTACGTCGAAGGGGAACTGAAAAACCAGACATTGTTTTTCAGGTGCTAGGAATAAGATGGACGAGTTGAGATTAGTTGCAAGTACGGGTAATATTGATGTTTTTGCAATAACTGAGACATGGTTTAATATGAAAAATCGGGACTTGCCTGCCGAATGTCACATTCAGGGTTTTAAATTGTTCCAAGTAGACAGAAGTATCGGGAAAGTGGGTGGGGTGGCACTCTATGTCCGTGATCATTTAAATTGTTGCATAAAAACGGGTATAAAGTCTGAATTAACACATACAGAGTCTGTCTGGATAGAATTTTCAGAGGGGTGTGAAAAATTGATTTTAGGCGTGATTTACCGTCCTCCAAACTTAGATAGGGAACAAGGGAGACTACTTTGGGAGGAAATTGTTAAGGCCACAAGACACGATAACGTAGTAATTCTAGGGGACTTTAACTTTAGTCAGATTGATTGGAATTTCATGACAGGGAATTTAGAATCTAACGACTTTTTAGAAGTAGTTCAGGATTGCTTTTTGAAGCAGTTTGTAACAGAACCTACAAGGGAAATAACCTACTTGACTTGGTTCTGGCAAGCAAGAAACCCTTGTTAATAATTTAGAAATTACAGAGGAACTCGGCTCAAGCGACCACAAGTCAATTACCTTTAGCATTGAATGGATGTATGATAGTAGGGATAATTCAGTAATGGTCCCAGATTTTCGCTTAGCAGATTATAATGGACTTAGAGAACACTTATCAACTGTGGACTGGGGTGAAGAAGAGAGGTATCAATATGACAGTTTTCTTAACACTATACAGGCTGCTCAAAGAACATTTATCCCGTATAAAGAAATTAGATCAAGTAGAAATGACCCAAAATGGATGAATAATAGGCTCAAATATCTTTTAGGGCAGAAGAAAGGAATTTATAGGCGCATAAAAGAGGTGAGGGTCATCTTATAAATCAGTATACTGACATTAAGAGGGACGTTAAAAGGGAATAAGAAAAGCTAAACGGGACTATGAAATTAAAGTTGCTAGGGATTCAAAAACTAACCCAAAAAGTTTTTTCCAGGTTTATAGAACAAAAGTTAGGGATAAGATAGGTCCCCTTAAAAATAATTATGGGTATTTTACTGACAAAGAGAATGAAATGTGCTCTATTTTTAATAATTATTTTCTCTCGGTTTTCACTCAGGAAGACACTAATAATATCCCAAGAATTAGGTATTTTAGTGGGCCTGTAGAAGATAAATTATGTAGTATCACAGTCACTAGCGAAATGGTTATCAATCAGATAGACCGTTTGAAGCAAAATAAATCACCAGGCCCTGATGAGCTTTTTTCAAGGGTTCTTAAGGAATGCAAAATTGAACTCTGTGAACCCTTAACTAACATTTTTAACCTATCTCTTCAAACAGGTGTAGTGTCTGATACGTGGAAGATGGCTAATGTAATTCCTATTTTTAAAGCAGGGGACAAGTCGTTACCATCAAATTACCGCCCAATAAGTCTAACTTCAATTGTAGGCAAATTATTAGAGTCGATTATAGCTGATAACATAAGAAGCCATCTCGATAGGCATAATTTGATTAATGATACTCAACATGGATTCACCAGGGGCCGTTCCTGCCTAACTAATTTATTAACTTTTTCAGTAAGGCTTTTGAGGCAGTTGATCATGATAAAGAATTCGATATTGTTTATTTGGATTTTAGTAAGGCTTTTGATAGAGTACCACATCAGAGACTGTTAAAGAAAGTGGGTGCTCACGGCATTGGAGGAAAAGTGTTTTCATGGATCGAGTCATGGCTCACCAATAGGAAGCAGAGGGTGTGCATTAATGGGGTTAAATCTGAGTGGGGATCTGTAACAAGTGGCGTTCCACAGGGATCGGTTTTGGGCCCGTTGTTGTTTATAATATATATAAATGACCTTGACGAGGGAATTACTAGTTATATGAGCAAATTCGCTGATGACACGAAGATAGGTAGGATAATCGATTCAGACGTAGATGTCACAGAACTTCAGGAGGATTTAGACAAACTCAATTCCTGGTCAGAAAAATGGCAGATGCAGTTCAATGTAGATAAATGCAAAGTTCTAAAGCTCGGGAATGTTCATAACCCTAGCACCTACCAGCTTAATAATGTTGAACTCAGCCGTACAGAATGCGAAAAGGATCTGGGGTTATGGTAAGCAGCAACCTCAAACCAAGACAGCAATGCCTAAGCGTACGTAATAAGGCAAATAGA
>WNWK01014167.1:0-52457 GCA_009830355.1 Cherax destructor | reverse complement strand
TCTCTCACCTTTTTATTCCTATTACAGAAAACACGGTCCATATATCTTACCTGTGAGTCACCTACCACAAGAATTCCTTACCTCTATTAGCAGGGAAGTAGTACCTTTACCTTCACTTGGGGAAGTAGTACCCTTACCTTCACTTGGGGAAGTAGTACCTTACCTTCACTGGCCACTGGAGTACACTCATCCTGAAGAACAGAGAAGCGATTTCCTACCTTCAAGTCTTCTCTCTTAACCTTCCTTATTTTGATGTTCCTGCCATTACTGGGAACCACTTGCCATTTGTAGCAGGTGCTGGACTGCACCTCACTCCTGGTAGCCTTTTCTTCCTCCCCCTTCACCCTCCTCGCAGGAGTGGCAGACTGCACCTCACTACTGGTATCCCTATTCCTCCAGAACTGCAGCCACCTCACCCTCTCTTCCAAAACCCTTGAGGTGAACCTTCAGCCTCCTAATTTCCTCCTGGAGAAGCAGGACCTCACTCTCACTTCCAAACCCATTGAGGTGAACCTTCAGCCTCCTAAATTCCTCCTGGAGAAGCAGGACCTCCTCCTTCAGCACTCCAACCTCACGTTTTAAAACACTGCAGCAGCTAGCCATGATTAACCCCCACACTAATTCCCAAAGCACTCAGGGACTGCGACCACTCGTGACCACTGACCACTGACCACTCCTAACCTATTTTTAAAACTACACAACGTCTTAGCTTCTATGACGGTACTCGGGAGTTTGTTCCACTCATCCACAACTCTATTACCAAACCAGTGCTTTCCTATATCCTTCCTGAATCTGAATTTTTCCAACTTAAAGCCATTGCTGCGAGTCCTGGCTAGGCTAGATATTTTTAGCACGTTATTTACATCCCCTTTATTCCTGTTTTCCATTTATACACCTCAATCATATCTTCCCTAATTCTATGCCTATCTAGAGAGTGCAGATTCAGGGCCCTC
The DNA here is from genome assembly GCA_009830355.1 of Cherax destructor. Lineage (NCBI taxonomy): Eukaryota > Metazoa > Arthropoda > Malacostraca > Decapoda > Parastacidae > Cherax > Cherax destructor. The sequence continues at coordinate 51,504 of WNWK01014167.1, read as the reverse complement.
AGTCTATCCTCATAGGGAAGATTTCTGATACATGGGATTCAATTTTGTCATCCTCCTTTGTACGTTTTCCAGAGCATTTATATCCATTCTGTAATACGGTGACCTGAACTGTGCAGCATAATCTAAATGAGGCCTAACCAAGGATATATAGAGTTGAAGAACAACCTGAGGACTCCTATTATTTATACTTCTTGGGTTGGGGGTTGTTGGTGGATGATGAGGGAGGGAGGGGGGTGTTAGGCAGCCTGCCCAGAATTGGGTTTGGTGAACCTAAAGGTATCTAGCACTCTCCACCCACACCAGCCACCACTAATACCACCATCTACCACCACCACTACCACTAACATGTACACCCACCTACACTATCTACGCCCACATACACTACTACCACCATCACATAACATCAACATCTAAGAACTTATAAAATATATAGAGATAGCAAAAAGTATGTGAGAAAGTTAATAGCTGGCAGCAGCATTGCTTGGTAGCAATGCTGCACTCTCTTGACTCAGCATGAGGGTAGTCTTGGTACAGTTGCACTCTCTTGACTCAGCATGAGGGTAGTCTTGGTACAGTTGCACTCTCTTGACTCAGCATAAGGGTAGTCTTGGTACAGTTGCACTCTCTTGACTCAGCATAAGGGTAGTCTTGGTACAGTTGCACTCTCTTGACTCAGCATGAGGGTAGTCTTGGTACAGTTGCACTCTCTTGACTCAGCATGAGGGTAGTCTTGGTACAGTTGCACTCTCTTGACTCAGCATGAGGGTAGTCTTGGTACAGTTGCACTCTCTTGACTCAGCATGAGGGTAGTCTTGGTACAGCTGCACTCTCTTGACTCAGCATGAGGGTAGTCTTGGTACAGTTGCACTCTCTTGACTCAGCATGAGGGTAGTCTTGGTACAGTTGCACTCTCTTGACTCAGCATGAGGGTAGTCTTGGTACAGCTGCTGCACTCTCTTGACTCAGCATGAGGGTAGTCTTGGTACAGCTGCACTCTCTTGACTCAGCATAAGGGTAGTCCTGGTACAGTTGCACTCTCTTGACTCAGCATGAGGGTAGTCTTGGTACAGTTGCACTCTCTTGACTCAGCATGAGGGTAGTCTTGGTACAGCTGCACTCTCTTGACTCAGCATGAGGGTAGTCTTGGTACAGCTGCACTCTCTTGACTCAGCATGAGGGTAGTCTTGGTACAGTTGCACTCTCTTGACTCAGCATGAGGGTAGTCTTGGTACAGTTGCACTCTCTTGACTCAGCATGAGGGTAGTCTTGGTACAGTTGCACTCTCTTGACTCAGCATGAGGGTAGTCTTGGTACAGCTGCACTCTCTTGACTCAGCATGAGGGTAGTCTTGGTACAGTTGCACTCTCTTGACTCAGCATGAGGGTAGTCTTGGTACAGTTGCACTCTCTTGACTCAGCATGAGGGTAGTCTTGGTACAGCTCTGCACTCTCTTGACTCAGCATGAGGGTAGTCTTGGTACAGCTGCACTCTCTTGACTCAGCATGAGGGTAGTCCTGGTACAGTTGCACTCTCTTGACTCAGCATGAGGTAGTCTTGGTACAGTTGCACTCTCTTGACTCAGCATGAGGGTAGTCTTGGTACAGTTGCACTCTCTTGACTCAGCATGAGGGTAGTCTTGGTACAGTTGCACTCTCTTGACTCAGCATGAGGGTAGTCTTGGTACAGCTGCACTCTCTTGACTCAGCATGAGGGTAGTCTTGGTACAGTTGCACTCTCTTGACTCAGCATGAGGGTAGTCTTGGTACAGTTGCACTCTCTTGACTCAGCATGAGGGTAGTCTTGGTACAGTTGCACTCTCTTGACTCAGCATGAGGGTAGTCTTGGTACAGCTGCACTCTCTTGACTCAGCATAAGGGTAGTCTTAGTACAGTTGCACTCTCTTGACTCAGCATGAGGGTAGTCTTGGTACAGTTGCACTCTCTTGACTCAGCATGAGGGTAGTCTTGGTACAGTTTCACTCTCTTGACTCAGCATGAGGGTAGTCATGGTACAGCTGCACTCTCTTGACTCAGCATGAGGGTAGTCTTGGTACAGCTGCACTCTCTTGACTCAGCATAAGGGTAGTCTTGGTACAGCTGCTGCACTCTCTTGACTCAGCATGAGGGTAGTCTTGGTACAGCTGCTGCACTCTCTTGACTCAGCATGAGGGTAGTCTTGGTACAGTTGCACTCTCTTGACTCAGCATGAGGGTAGTCTTGGTACAGCTGCACTCTCTTGACTCAGCATGAGGGTAGTCTTGGTACAGTTGCACTCTCTTGACTCAGCATGAGGGTAGTCTTGGTACAGTTGCACTCTCTTGACTCAGCATAAGGGTAGTCTTGGTACAGCTGCACTCTCTTGACTCAGCATGAGGGTAGTCTTGGTACAGCTGCTGCACTCTCTTGACTCAGCATGAGGGTAGTCTTGGTACAGCTGCACTCTCTTGACTCAGCATAAGGGTAGTCTTGGTACAGCTGCACTCTCTTGACTCAGCATGAGGGTAGTCTTGGTACAGTTGCACTCTCTTGACTCAGCATGAGGGTAGTCTTGGTACAGTTGCACTCTCTTGACTCAGCATAAGGGTAGTCTTGGTACAGTTGCACTCTCTTGACTCAGCATGGGGTAGTCTTGGTACAGCTGCACTCTCTTGACTCAGCATGAGGGTAGTCTTGGTACAGTTGCACTCTCTTGACTCAGCATGAGGGTAGTCTTGGTACAGCTGCACTCTCTTGACTCAGCATGAGGGTAGTCTTGGTACAGCTGCACTCTCTTGACTCAGCATGAGGGTAGTCTTGGTACAGCTGCACTCTCTTGACTCAGCATGAGGGTAGTCTTGGTACAGTTGCTGCACTCTCTTGACTCAGCATGAGGGTAGTCTTGGTACAGTTGCACTCTCTTGACTCAGCATGAGGGTAGTCTTGGTACAGTTGCACTCTCTTGACTCAGCATGAGGGTAGTCTTGGTACAGCTGCACTCTCTTGACTCAGCATGAGGGTAGTCTTGGTACAGTTGCTGCACTCTCTTGACTCAGCATGAGGGTAGTCTTGGTACAGTTGCACTCTCTTGACTCAGCATGAGGGTAGTCTTGGTACAGTTGCACTCTCTTGACTCAGCATGAGGGTAGTCTTGGTACAGTTGCACTCTCTTGACTCAGCATGAGGGTAGTCTTGGCTAGCAGCACACCTGTGCTACACCTGGCTATCTTTATTGACAAAACCTGTCTCCTGCCTGGCAGTCTTCCTCACCTGAATATTCTCAAATATAACATTGCAGGCAGTAGAAGAGAGGAGATATGATTGAGATATACATGTGGAAGGCAGGTAGGTGTGTATGTGTATGCCAGACGAGCCTGGCCCATGGCCGGGCTCAGAGAGTAAAGAAACTCTCGAAATTCTTCAAAGGTATATATATATAATCTCGTGCCGAATAGATAAAACTGGTCAATTAGAACTCGTATAAAATTAAGTCCTTTCTAAAAATTTCTCTTATACGTTTAAATATATATTTTTTTAATTTATGTTAATGTAAAAATTAATAATTTTGTATCAAAAGAACCTTAGAAAACTTATCTAACCTTATTATAACAAGCGCAATTTAATTTAGCCTAATCCAACTAAATAGTATATTTTACAAAAGTTTACAATAATTTAATAATAAAAACAATGAAATGTATTTTTTTCGTTAGGTTCAGAATGATTTTTGCGAAATTATTGCATACACAAATTTTCGCTTGCCTTATTTGGCAAGAAGAGCGTTGCTATTTAAGCCAAAATAGCAAGTTTTACATATTCGGCACGACATATATATATATATATATATATTTATAACTGTAGTGTAAAGCACCCTTCTGGCAAGACAGTGATGGAGTGAATGATGATGAAAGTTTTTCTTTTTCGGGCCACCCTGCCTTGGTGGGAATCGGCCGATGTGTTAATAAAAAATATATATATATATATATATATATATATATATATATATATATATATATATATATATATATATATATATATAATATTGGCATGCAAGACACAATGAGGTCAACGACATCATAAAGAGAACCCTTGCTACAGCTGGATGCCCAGCCGAGAGAGAGCCTCGATCACTAGCAGCCAACAACGCCCACAACCCAGCAAACCGCCCCGACGGGATCACCATCTATCCTTGGAAGAATGGCAAGCTCTTAGCATGGGATTATTCCTGTGTCGACACTGGCTGACACCTACATCCATCACAGTGTTGGACGACAGGGAGGAGCTGCTGACCATAGAGAGGAGTACAAGATCGGCAAGTACAGGGACATAAGCCAACAGTATAAATTTGTCCCAGTGGGATCAGAGACCTTGGGAGCGTGGGGAAAAAATGCAACACGTTTCCTTAAAGAACTGGGTTCCAGACTCATCGACACCACCAGGGACCCAAGGGCAGCCACGTTCATGTTCCAGCGTCTCAGCGTGGCCATCCAGAAGGGAAATGCATGCTGCATACTTGGCTCGCGTCCGGCTTCGGAGGAACTGGAGGAGATTCATAATCTTTGACATATTGTACCATTGTATTCATGTTTGTGTTTTCTATAAATGTATTCTGTCTATTAATAAAGCATTTATATGCATGTATGTGTGTATATAGGATGGGGTGGTAGGAGAAGTGGAATATTCAAATGGCTTCAGAAAGAAATCCAAATATTCTTCCTTGAAGCCTTTTTACCACTTCTCCGAGGCTATGGGTCCCACAATTTGCACTAGAGGGGACCCCATCATATATATATATATATATATATATATATATATATATATATATATATATATATATATATATATATATATATATATATATATATATAATGTGTGTGTGTGTGGTATGTAAATTGCCTATTGCAAAGTTCGTCTGTGTTGATGTTCTTAGGGATGGCAGGAGTACGAGAGGAAGGGAAGAGGATTTAAAGGAATTTAAGGAGTTGGGGTTAAATAAAGGGAAAAGGGGAGAAAGAAGAGCGATAGTATAAGAGAGGAGAGGGAGAAGAACAAGAGGGAGTGTGTCTTCTGTACATGAAGCCACTGTTCTGCTCTGACCAACACTAAAAATATTTGCAAAGGTGTTTCCGATGGTGTGGGAGTGCTGGGGAATGTTGTGGAGGTGGGGGAGTGTTGGGGAGAGGGGGAAGTGTTGGGGAGATGGGGGGAGTGTGCTCCTACTCTATGATAGTTACTGGTGGAAACATTAGGACGTGTTTCAGTAAGACACCTGCTGACCCTGTTCACGTAGCAGTAAGTAGGTACCTGGGTGTTAGTCGACTGGTGTGGGTCGCATCCTGGGACAAAATTGACCTAATTTGCCCGAAATGTTCAGCATAAAGCGGCTTTCTATATAGTAGTATGTCATTGATGTCAGCTATGGTCTGTATAAGTTGTATCATGTACTTGTAGAAATAGATTATTATTATTGTAGGAGCTACATACGGTAGTCTGTAAGATCTGGAGTCACTCTTACGTCTTAATTACCATCTTGTTCTGATGGCATGATCTGTCTGGCTGTTGGTGCTCGCCGCATGCAGACCAAGGTAGGAAGCACAGCCTAATTGATCAGTGGAGTTAGTGGTGACGTCAGGAGAGAGAGTGAGGGAAGTTTACACAATTAAATGATAGATGATATATGTATTTGTATTGTCATACTTGTTCTTCATTATTCTCACCTGAATCATACTTGTTCTTGATTATTCTCACCTGAATCATACTTGTTCTTGATTATTCTCACCTGAATCATACTTGTTCTTGATTATTCTCACCTGAATCATAATTGTTCTTGATTATTCTCACCTGAATCATACTTGGTCTTGATTATTCTCACCTGAATCATACTTGTTCGTGATTATTCTCACCTGAATCATACTTGTTCTTGATTATTCTCACCTTCAGAATCATACTTGTTCATGATTAGTCTCACCTTCAGAATCATACTTGTTCATGATTATTCTCACCTTCAGAATCATACTTGTTCTTGATTATTCTCACCTTCAGAATCCTACTTGTTCTTGATTGTTCTCACTACAAGTACAGAATTGTTCCAGTAACGTTCAGAAATGAGAGTTTATCCACCTGGTGTAGTACGGGGTTGTTCATGAACCAAGTGTTGTCCTGTTCATCATAATGAACAATAACATCCGTTCCTGAACAAAACTTATAATGGTACAATGGTATGTGAAAGCTGAGAGTTAATATCCTTCCCGTCACCCAGGCTCCTGGTGACCCAGACAGGTCATCTACAACTCTATTGCCAAGGCAATGCTTCCCATTATTCTTTCTAAATCTTAAATAGTGTCTAACTTCACTCCATTGCTGAGTCCTGTCTTGGTTAGATATTTTCAACACGTCTTCTATATCCCCTTTATTTATTCTTGCTTTCTATTTATACACTTCAGTCATATCTCCCTTAATTCTACGTCTTCCCAGAGAGTAAGTTCAGCGCCTTCACGGGATAACTATCCCATTTATGTCCATGCTGTAACATGGAGACCAGAACTGAGCAGCGTAATCTCAAGGCTTTACCAAGGATATATAATGTTTGCCTGTGATTTACCTGTCATCAGTGTCGGGAGTTTTCTTACTCCCGCTGCCTGATCCGGGAGCCAACCCTTCCTGTTGACGTGGTTCACCAGGCTGTTGTGTTGGCGGCCCGCCGGCCCACGTATCCACCAAAGCCTGGTTCATCTGTTACAAGTAAATTTAGAAAATTTGCTTAATATATCTGGTATCTTGTTTTTATTAATAAGATATGTTGACATGTCGTAGGAGAAAAGTTTGAAACGACGTTTCGATCCAACTTGGACCATTTATGGTCTGAGTCAGAGCGAAACGTCGTCGTAAGCTCCTATATGCGGGTTATTTACGTAACTGTGGCAGTGTGTGCCAAGGACCAGCAGGAAGTCGCCCAGATATATAAAATACTGAGAGATCTTTGACTTGGTTAATGTTTTGGCAGAGCGCAACGTCCGCATATTCCGCGAAATTTTAATGAGATTGCGGTCGTACGTGGCATTTCGCGTCATTTACCACCACCTGCGAGGACCCTTCACCTAAAATAAGGGGGGAAAATGGTGCTCAAAATAGGTGATGGGGGGAAAAAGGGGACTTTAATTTTGGCGGTGCGTTGAGCGGCAGAGCCAGGAACCACACAAGGTGTGGCTCCTGCTGCTGCCCTGCCAGCCTGCTGCTGCTGCTGCCCTGCCAGCCTGCTGCTGCTGCTGCCCTGCCAGCCTGCTGCTGCTGCTGCCCTGCCAGCCTGCTGCTGCTCTCCATGCCAGCCTGCCTGCTCCCTGCTCCCTCCAGCCTCTGCTGCTCTGCTCACCCTGCTCTCTCCTCAGCCTGCTGCTCTGCTGCCCTGCCTCTCTCCATCACCCATGCCCTCCACCCTGCCCCTCCAGCCCTGCTGCTCTCAACCCTCCTGCTCTCCACACCCCTGCCTCCCTCACACCTGCCTGCTCCCTGCCAGCCTGCTCTCTCTCCCTCCACCTCCCTCTCTGCCCCCTGCCGCCTCCTCCTGCTGCCCTCCACGTGCCTGCTCTCCCCATGCTCTGCTCTCCCTGCCAGCCTGCTCTCTCCCTCCCTGCTCTCCCTCACCTGCCTCTCCACTCCCTGCCCCTCACCCCTGCCTGTCTCTCTGTCTGCCTCCACCTGCCTCTCCCACATCCCTGCTCTCCCTCCCCTGCCTCTCCCCCATCCCTGTCTCCCTCACCCCTGCCTCTCCCCATCCTGTCTCCCTCACCCCTGCCTCTCCACCTCCTGCCTCTGCTCCCACCAGCCTCCTCCTGCCTCCCTCCACCCTGCTCTCCTCACCCTGCTCCCTCACCCCTGCCTCTCTCCTCCACCTGCCTCCCTCCCCCACACCCCTGCCTGTCCAACCCTGCCTGTCTCCCTCAACCCTGCCCTCTCCCACCCGCCTGTCCCCACACCCCTGCCTCTCCCCACACCTGCCTGCTCTCCCCCACCCCTGCCTGTCTCCTCAACCCTGCCCTCTCTCCCCCTGCCTCCTCCCTCCCCCTGCCTCTCTCCTCACCCCTGCCTCTCTCCATCACCCTGCCTCCTCCATCACCCTGCTCTCCTCACCCCTGCCTCTCTCCACATCCCTGTCTCTCCACACCCTGCTCTCTCCAACCCCCTCCTCCTCTCCCACTCCTGTCTCCCTCACCCCTGCCTCTCTCCCACATCCCTGTCTCCCACACCCTGCCTCCTCCCACATCCCTGTCTCCCTCACCCCTGCCTCTCCCACATCCCTGTCTCCCTCACCCCTGCCTCTCCCACATCCCTGTCTCCCTCACCCCTGCCTCCCCACACCCTGCCTCTCTCCCACATCCCTGTCTCCCTCACCCCTGCCTCTCTCCCACATCCCTGTCTCCCTCACCCCTGCCTCTCCCACCTCCCTGTTTCCCTCACCCCTGCCTCTCCCCATCCCTGTCTCCCTCACCCCTGCCTCTCCCACACCCCTGTCTCCCCACCCCTGCCTCTCCCCATCCCTGCTCCTCCTCACCCTGCCTCTCCCCATCCCTGTCTCCCTCACCCCTGCCTCTCCCACCTCCTGCCTCTCCCACACCCGTGCCTCTCTCCACACCCGTGCCTCTCTCCCACACCCCTGCCTCCCTCACCCCTGCCTCCCTCACCCGTGCCTGCCTCCCTCACCCCACACCATGCCACACGCACCATGTACTCCCACTATTAATAATAATAATACATTAATGTATAAGTACTCGAGAGAGAGTCAGTCAGCAGACTGAGAAACAAGTCTGCTCCATCCATAACTGTGATACTCCCAACCCTTCCACTCCAAGACCCTTCCCCACCATCAACACGCCCCTTCCTTCCCTTCCTTTCAAGGGAAGGGGGATGGGAAATATTTTGGTATTAATAAGTGTGACGTAGTAAGCAGCTGTCTCTATTAACTCACCTGCCTCAGTGTCATCTGCATATATGTTCTTAACATTAATCTTTACTGCTATGGTTTGAAGCTAATTTTAAACAAGAGATAAGTGCATCGTTATATATATATCATATGCCGAATAGGTAAAATTGGTCAATTAGAACTCGTATAAAATTAAGTCCTTTCTAAAATTTCTCTTATACGTTAAAAGATATATTTTTTTCATTTATGTTAATGTAAAAATTAATAATTTTGTACCAAAAGAACCTTAGAAAACTTACCTAACCTTATTATAACAAGCGCAATTTAATTTAGCCTAATCCAACTAAATATATTTTATACAAGTTTACAGTAATTTAATAACAAACACAATGAAATATATTTTTTTTCGTTAGGTTCAGAATGATTTTTGCGAAATTATTGCATACGCAAATTTTCGCTTGTCTTATTCGGCAAGAAGAACGTTGCTATTTAAGCCGAATATAAATGTGTGCGCGCGAGCGCGCCCCGTTATTTCACTGGTGTGAACACTACTCACAATTGCAAGGTCACGGGCTGAATTCCCGGGCACTGAGAAACGTATGGGTAAGTTAGCTACTGCTGTGGGTGCCATCTAGGTGTCAGTGTTGTAGGGTCACTCTAGCCTTGTGTGTAAGACACTCCAGTACCTGCTTGATGGATCAGATGTTGAGGATAACGTGTATATCACAGTATATCCCTCATACACCCGTCATATACCTGACACACTTCACTTTCCCTCACTGTTCCACTTTCCCAGGTGTCGTAAGATCAGCACCAGCTCCGGGACCTGCTTGCTGGCAAACCTCTGAACTTCCTCCAGCTTGTTTATATGTTTGCTAGCGTGCGGATGTATGCTTGTATTTACTTATTTGAGTTTGCCTCGGGTGCCCTATTGAAGATCTAGCCAGGCACCTTGCACAGGATTTCACCTCCTTACCTCTGTATTCAGAGTGATATTTCTGTTGTTTTTGATGTGATTGCCATGTAATTCCCTGGGTATCTGGTAGCAACAGTCTGGTTGACCATTTAATAACGAGGAAGTTGACCACAGGTTGGGCTTGGAGAGTAAACTAACGTTGGGAATCAAGTCACAACAATGAGTTTCGTTGCTTGTGGCTGTGGGACTTTAATGTTTGGTTACGTTATGCTTAGTTACCTACATCTGCTTATTTAAAAGTCTTGTTATTGTTATGAGACTTATAAATAGGGAACAGGTTGAAGTTGGAGCCATCTGTGGGCCAGCGATTTCATTTGGTCAGCTGACTTTATTTCATTGACGTTGTTATCCTCTTTAAACCAGAGATTCTCTCTCTCTCTCTCTCTCTCTCTCTCTCTCTCTCTCTCTCTCTCTCTCTCTCTCTCCCACTGTGCAGGAGGTTGTAGTGATGGGGGTGAAACACGTGTGTGTGTGTGTGTGTGTGTGTAGGGGGCGTGCTGATGGCTTCTCCCCACCCCCTAAAACCCCCCAGTACCATTACCGTGTGGGGGGGTGCATGAGACCACAGGTGGTCCTGACTTGGTACACCTGTGTCTTGATCAACTCAGCCTGCCCGACCTCACCTGTGCCTCCCATTCCTCCCCCTCTCTTCTCACAACTGAAAGAGCACGGGTTCGATTTCCTGGAGTTTTCGAAACGTAGGTTCGAGTTCCCTTACATCTGCTGCCTTTGTTCACCTGGGCGTGAGTAGGTACCAGGGTGTCGGGTACCTGGGTGACTAAGTAGACTGTAAATGGATTAAGATAAGATCAAATTTAGAATAAGTTCTACAGTGAAAATTGTGTTCAGTGAACTTAGGCACTGGAGAGAGAGAGAGAGAGAGAGAGAGAGAGAGAGAGAGAGAGAGAGAGAGAGAGAGCCCTCGCTGTCTACCTCTGGAGTCTGGAATAGTACTGAATAATAGAGAGGTTGTCTGGCTCGTATCCTATGGTCCAGGACCAGTGGTTCGTGCTACCTGGTCCAGGACCAGTGGTTCGTGCTACCTTGTCCAGGACCAGTGGTTCGTGCTACCTGGTCCAGGACCAGTGGTTCTGCTACCTGGTCCAGGACCAGTGGTTCGTGCTACCTGGTCCAGGACCAGTGGTTCGTGCTACCTGGTCCAGGACCAGTGGTTCGTGCTACCTGGTCCAGGACCAGTGGTTCGTGCTACCTGGTCCAGGACCAGTGGTTCGTGCTACCTGGTCCAGGACCAGTGGTTCGTGCTACCTGGTCCAGGACCAGTGGTTCGTCTACCTGGTCCAGGACCAGTGCTTCGTGCTACCTGGTCCAGGACCAGTGGTTCGTGCTACCTGGTCCAGGACCAGTGGTTCGTGCTACCTGGTCCAGGACCAGTGCTTCGTGCTACCTGGTCCAGGACCAGTGGTTCGTGCTACCTGGTCCAGGACCAGTGGTTCGTGCTACCTGGTCCAGGACCAGTGGTTCGTGCTACCTGGTCCAGGACCAGTGGTTCGTGCTACCTGGTCCAGGACCAGTGGTTCGTGCTACCTGGTTCAGGACCACTAGTTCGTATTCCCTGGATTGAAGAGGTAGATATGAGGTGGTGAGTCCCTCAGTCTTGTTTGAGGTAGTCCAGCTCCGTGGAGCTGAACTTCTCCAGGCTGAGGGACTGACCACCTCAAATACTGTTCCTCCAAGGTTGATGGACTGATTACCTCATCTTTATTTCATTACTACCGCTGCCTTTGTATTTGACTGAAGAAGTCTACTGTGTAGGCGAAAGGTTTCATCAATGAAGACACCCAACTGTTGCACATGTCTTAATCTTCAACTTGTCGGTATTTTATGCCATTTTTAAGGGTCCTAGTGGGTTTAGCGCTTAGTTAAGATGATAATAGGTTTAGTTAGGTTATATTTAATACTATGTTTAATCAGAGATAAGAGAATTGAAATTGTCTTGGTACGTCTGGCAGGGAGGTGGTTAGGGAGGATATCTGCAATGTTTTGATCTAAATGTTTATTATTGATGGTGGTAGGACGTGTGTGTGTGTGTGTGTGTGTGTGTGTGGCACACCTGTGGCACAGGTGTGGCTCAGGTGAGTCACCTCTTGATTAGGTCACTCGACACACCTGAGGTACACATTCGTGTCACTCCCTCCCTTCCACTCCCTCCCTTCCCCTCCCCTCCCCTCGTTTCACCTCTTCCCCTTTAAAAAAAATTTCCCCATTTTATCTCGTTCCCCTTTCACGGATTCCCCCCCCCCCGTTTCTCCTCTTTATTTCCCTCGCCTCTCCCTCTACCTCCCTCTTTCATCTAACTCTCCCTTAATCTCTCTCCCTTAGCCACCGCCTCCTCTTCGTCCTCCTCTGCCTCCTCTTTAGTTCCGCTTCTCCTTTCGAACGAATCTACCTGGACTTCCTACTTATTTCTGCAACATTGCAAGCTCCTGAAGATGTGTTGATTGCAGCACGAAAGGCCCAGATCTATTATTGAACTATGTGATTATTTTGCATACATACATACGTGAAAACCACGGTCAGAGGACCACAAGCTCCATGTAACCCATCCAAGGATAAGTTCTCACACATAAGAACATAAGAAAGAAGGAACATTGCAGCAGGCCTACTGGCCCATGCGAGGCAGGTCCAAGTCTCCTACCGGCTTAAGCCAATGCCCCAGCCTAGTCACCAATGCCCCAACCTAGAAGAGACGAGAGCAGAGATCAGAACTTGATTGCATCCTATTCTTACCCCCCCCCCCTCCCTTCCCTCCCAGTGGTGTATAGTCCCTACGGATTTAGCGCTTCATCGTGAATACAAAAAAAGAGCTCTCTGGCTACTGTAACGAGGTGAAGGTCTGAGTCTCTCACACACACACACACACTGTAACCCGGTGGCCTAGTGGTAAAGCTCTCGCTTCACGCACGGAAGGCCCGGGTTCTATTCCCGACGGGGCGGAAACATTTCGAAGTGTTTCCTTACACACACACACACACACACACACACACATACATACAACAGGCCTAGTGTCTAACCGACATGTGCCTAGGACAAAATGGTAACTAACACACACACACACACACACACACACACACACAGGGAGTGTTTGGATTTCAGTCTTGAAATGTCAGCTTAAGCTGGGAAACAGCAGCGAGGAGAGCTTTAAGCTTCCATAGTTAGTGTATCAAGCTTAACATATTACATTAGGTTGTAAGAGAAAACGAGCTCTCTCGTAAAGCTTACGCTCTTTCATGTGTGTCATCCAGGCTGTTGGTGCTAGCGCCCCGCAAACCCCTCCTTCCCCCACCTGTCCCCCTGCCTCCCCCACCTGTCCCCCCTCCCCTCACCTGTCAGAACATGAGGGCAGGTGTGGACGTGAGTGGAATTAGGTCCCTTGCAATAACCTCGATTCAGGGTGTGTACTAACTAGGTGAAGGATGGAGGTGGGTGGGGGTGGTACATAAGTAGTGGTAGGGGTGGTAAGTAGGTGGTGGTAGAGGTAGGAGAGATTAGTACTGCAAGATACCTATTTCCTACACTATAGTAATAGAAGCAATAATATTATTATTATTGGATAGTATTTTCCAGTAAGCTTAGACCTTAGGGAATATACAAGGTCATTATGGTTTTTAATAAATATCTTATATGGTTGTGACTAAGAGTGTGAAAGCTGGGTGTGGGGAAGACGTGTTGGGCTGTAAGATAAGCTGGAGGTTGTCACAGTCGCTCTTTGCTGATGACGCCGTTCTTTTGGCAGATTCTGAAGGCAGGTTGCTAGGATTGGCGGAGAAGTTTACGAGGTTAGGTTTGTTAGGAAACAGGACAAATGTTTCGTGACGCAGCTGGAGTGTTTGGTCATCTGACCGAGGCCTTCCATTTTGTTTACACATCCTCCCCTTTCCAAAATTTTAGTTATGATTATAACCTTCGCATCTTAATAAACACAGTAAGCGCCTAACACCCTCATGGATACTAATTTTTCTGTTACCACTTTGCTGTTTTCTGAAGCGGCAAAGTGGTGGTGAGTTACGGGTAAAAATAAGTATGTATAAAGGTGGTAGGTTCTTGTGTTTACATCTGAGGTGACCCACTTACACATCTGCTGTAACATCTCTCACGTCTCAGTATATGAATAACTAAAGTGTAATGAACACTTGTTAATGTTTAATAATAACCCGCATCGACACGGAAACTCAGGAGGTTGACTGATCTGTATATGTCGACCCCCTTTTGGGGTCCTCTTCAGCAGGATCCCAGAAGGGAGTTGAAATATATAGATCAACATCCTGGGGTTCTGTCTTCATGTGCTTTTTTATTAAGCATATCCGTATGTATACACAGAGATACGCATATCTCTTATCTCTCCGTGTGTTATATATATATATATATATATATATATATATATATATATATATATATATATATATATATATATATATATATATATATATATATATATATCAGAAGAGGTGGTGGTAGCTTTACCTTAATTAGTGTTTGTGTATATATTGTTTTTATATTTTTCATGTGTAATAATGTACCTTGTGCCCCGTTGGGCGCGGTATTAATTAATTTAAGCCCTGGGGGGATTTGTAATCAGTCTAACTCGAAATCAGATGGACAGATTGGGGTGAAATCTGATAGAGAAATGTTAATTACAAAGAGGAGGAAGAGTGCAGGGTTTGATTTTGTATTTGTTTTTTGTTCGTGTGTTTACAAGCGATGTGTTTGCAAAATACGGATGCAAGGAAATTGAAGACACTGGTGAGAGTGTTCCCTGCTGACACTATGTTAAGTATACTTTTTCTGTGAGGGTATGCTTAAGGTATACCGTGCTCTAAACGAGCACAGGGTACAAAACACAGGAGGGCCGTCTCTTAGAACGAAAGCAACATTTCGAAAGATTTGGGAATAATGATCATGGTGGGTGACCTATGATTCAGAACAGTGTTATTCAACCTGGGTTGATGGTCATCTCTAGGATGGACGAGATTTTCTTTGTGGTGGATGGAGAGTTGAACAAGATTAGAAAGGTAGCATTGGTAAACTCTCTAAAAGTCACTGATGAAACTCGTTGCCTCAAAGAATTCCACTTTTAACTAATTCTTTATCATTATATAGCGTACTTTCCACAAAGATTATATATAGAAAATGGGTCGCACTACTTAATAATAATAATAATATCTTTATTTACTACAAGTATAAGGTATACAGGCCTAGCTGACATCAATGATATACTACTATATAAAAAGCCCCTTGTTATGCAGAGCATTTCGGGCAAATTAGGTCAGTTTTGTCCCAGGATGCGACCCACACCAGTCCACTAACACCCAGGTACCCATTTTACTGATGGGTGAACATAGACAACCGGTGTAAAGAAACACGCCCAATGTTTCTACCCTCACTGGGAATCGAACCAAGGCCCTCGCCGTGTGAAGCGAGAGCTTTAGCCACCAGGCCACGGGGCACCGTTTGTAGATATTACCAAGAATATTACCTGCTGGATATATATTGTTGATCATTACCTGTGTTTGGATGTGGCAAATGTGTTAACATTTGTGGATCGCGCCAGTCAGCACTGTGTACGTGTGAGTTGACTTCCTCTTATTGATGTCTTGACCTCATTGACATCATCTTGACCTCGTCTTGCTGACCTTCCTTGATGCTTCGATACATTCTTAAGAGTATTTTTGTTTTGGCTTCTAGCTCTCTCTCTCCTACTTTCTAGTAGCTGCCTTCCATTCTCTAGTAGCTGCCTTCCATTCTCTCGTAGCTGCCTTCCATTTTCTGAGTGAGTCAGCAGTCACCTCCGGGTGAGTCAGCAGTCACCTCTGGGTGAGTCAGCAGTCACCTCTAGGTGAGTAAGCAGTCACCTCCGGGTGAGTCAGCAGTCACCTCCGGGTGAGTCAGCAGTCACCTCCGGGTGAGTCAGCAGTCACCTCCGGGTGAGTCAGCAGCACTCCGGTGAGCAGGTCACCTCCGGGTGAGTCAGCAGTCACCTCCGGGTGAGTCAGCAGTCACCTCCGGGTGAGTCAGCAGTCACCTCCGGGTGAGTCAGCAGTCACCTCCGGGTAGTCAGATCCTCGGGTGAGCAGCAGTCACCTCCGGGTGAGTCAGCAGTCACCTCCGGGTGAGTCAGCAGTCACCTCCGGGTGAGTCAGCAGTCACCTCCGGGTGAGTCAGCAGTCACCTCCGGGTGAGTCAGCAGTCACCTCCGGGTGAGTCAGCAGTCACCTCCGGGTGAGTCAGCAGTCACCTCCGGGTGAGTCAGCAGTCACCTCCGGGTGAGTCAGCAGTCACCTCCGGTGAGTCAGCAGTCACCTCCGGGTGAGTCAGCAGTCACCTCCGGGTGAGTCAGCAGTCACCTCCGGGTGAGTCAGCAGTCACCTCCGGGTGAGTCAGCAGTCACCTCCGGGTGAGTCAGCAGTCACCTCCGGGTGAGTCAGCAGTCACCTCCGGGTGAGGATCACTCGGGTGAGCAGTCACCTCCGGGTGAGTCAGCAGTCACCTCCGGGTGAGTCAGCAGTCACCTCCGGGTGAGTCAGCAGTCACCTCCGGGTGAGTAACAGCGGTCATATCAGGAAATAGGGAATAATTCATCTATTACTACCATCCTCCCAGCTTACTCACCAAAGCAATATGAACGTTAGCTTAAGCTTTTAAATGCATGTGTGTGGGAGTGGAGTTACAGTAGTATGTGGGAGTAAAGTGGAGTTACAGTGGTGTGTGTGTGGGAGGAGGAAGGGTTGGCAACACACGGGGTTGACGTCACTTGGGTGTCGTCAAAGACTCCACTACCATGACTTATTTGGCTCCTCTGAAAGCTCTACCTTACATCCTGGAGAGTTAACCAGGTGTAATTGCTGGCCAGCTCTGAGACTGACCTTCCTGCTGGTCAGTAACTACCTTGTTCACCCACCTGAGGGCACTCTTGTTCGTCTACACAAGCCTGGGTTACCTTACCTTTCTCTCCTTCGTATGACATACTCTTGCGGAAGGCCTCGGTCAGATGACCAAAGCTCCAACGGCGGGTCGTCATCTTACTAAGACCCGCGTCAGGAAACACTTGTCCTGTGTCCTGACGAACCTTACCTAACCTAACCATCCTTCGTATGACGTACTCTCCCTCGTATGACGTTCTCTCCCTCACGTGACATTCTCTCCCTCACGTGACATTCTCTCCCTCACACGGCATTCTCTCCCTCACGGCATTCTCTCCCTCACACGACATTCTCTCCCTCACTGGACGTTCGCTCCTTGACCTTCACTTTCTAAAGTCATTCGCCCACACGTCTTTCTTGGGCAGTGAGGAAGAGTGAGCTAGCATTTGTTGGTCTGTCATGGTACTCTGATGACTGACAACTCTGACCACCACCTGTCATGGTACTCTGTCAATACATTGTATAACGCATGTAAATAGACTGCTGTAGTGTTTTCCAGGTATTATACATAAACGAGCTATAGCATTACCAGGTGAGATGATGGGTTTAACACATGCAATATCACACTGTATTCCTCTGGAGCCTGGTACTAGACACGTCGACGTACCTACATATAAACCTTGGTAATAGGTACCGACAAATTGGTTTAGGAGGACACATAAGCAAACACTAGGACATGTTAGAAAACGTTTCGGACAAGAAGTAATCAAGGACCCAGTACCGAAACATTTTCTAATATGTCCTAGTGTTCGCTTATGTGTCTTTCTATACATACGTGTGTATGGATTGCCACATTCTCCAGTTGCTATAACAGAAGATGTAATCAACCAGAAGCTTGGTGATGGCGTCATCAAACACACAAATCCACCCTGGAATGCGCCCAGTGATTTTAGTACTCAGGAAAGGCGATACTTGGCACACGTTGATTGATTTTAGGAAGCTGAATGCTAAAATTATTGATAGTAATGTTTTCTTTGCCTTAGACTTGTTACGGGTGTTTTGACAAGACCCTCTTCATGAGGACAACCACTCGTTAACAGCCTTCTCCACCCCCTACAAGTCATTTTCTCACAGTGACATTTGGACTGTGCTCCTCCCCCATCACATTTTCAATGCTAATAAATATTTTTAGAAGCCTTGTAGGTAACGCCCTTATGGTTTACTTAGATGTAATGTTCATGTCATGTGTGGAAATGCATTTCAAGATACTACATTTGTTACCTGGTAAGCTTGAAGAACAAATCTACTGATAAACCTCTCAAAATGTCATACTAGTGCTAGTACTGACCCATCGTAGGTATGGAGCCCACTCCATTCAGTGGGAGGTTTGAAGGTGTGCGTGCAGGGGAGTGTGGGCAGAGGAAGGCAGGAAGGGAGGGGGAGGGCAGGGAGAGAGGGTGCTGGATGTATTGATTGGGGCAGTGTGGGGTTATTTTTTTGTACTGAGGATCACAACTGTTGAGGATCACACCCGTTGAGGATCACACCCGTTGAGGATCACCCCAGTTGTGGATCTCCCCAACTGTGGATCTCCCCAGCTGTGGATCTCCCCAACTGTGGATCTCCCCAGCTGTGGATCTCCCCAACTGTGGATCTCACCAGTTGTGGATCACCCCAGCTGAGGATCACACCACCAGCTGAGGACCACCCCGCTCCAGCAGACACCGTCCACTACAGAATAATTCATTCACAGGAGACCAAGGGTTAGTCTGGCGTCTGCTGCTGCTGTTGCTGTCTGCTGCTGTTGGTAGTGGCTGTGCTGTGTTTGGGGTGGTGGTGTTAGTGCTGCTGTTGGTGCACTACTGAAGTCTCCTAGCTTAGGTTGATAGATTTCAGCACTTTAAGCACCATCCTGTGTGATGGAATATGACAAGGAAACGTAGATAGCTTTTGTTTATTCAGTATTGTGTGACTTATCATAACAGTCAGGTAGCTCCATACAACAGCTTCTCCTCCTCTCTCTCTCTCTCACGTCCTCTCTCCTGTCTCTCCTCTGCAGTGTGATTCACAAACAAGTATGTTAACTTTGAGGTATAAGCAAGTATGTTAACTTTGAGGTACGTCAAATAAGGAACTGGACAAGTTTCTTGAGTCAGTTCCTGATCAGCCAGGCTGTAGTGCTTATGTTGGACTTCGTGTTACTAGCACCAACAGCCTGATTGATCAGGTCGTCTACTGAGATACCGGGCCCTGGGGCCGTTGCCCCCCCCCCTTCCCCCCTCGGAACACACTCCAGGTAACTCGCCTCACACACTACTGTTCTCACTCACCCTACCATCCACAGGATGGATAAGAGGTGCACAATAAACTAGCCACTACCATCCACAGGATGGATAAGAGGTGCACAATAAACTAGCCACTACCATCCACAGGATGGATAAGAGGTGCACAATAAACTAGCCACTACCATCCACAGGATGGATAAGAGGTGCACAATAAACTAGCCACTACCATCCACAGAATGAATGAAGTACACAAACTAGCCACTACCATCCACAGGATGAATGAAGTACACAAACTAGCTAGCCACTACCATCCACAGAATGAATGAAGTACACAAACTAGCCACTACCATCCACAGAATGAATGAAGTATACAAACTAGCTAGCCACTACCATCCACAGAATGAATGAAGTACACAAACTAGCCACTACCATCCACAGAATGAATGAAGTACACAAACTAGCTAGCCACTACCATCCACAGGATGGAGTTTGTAGTCTCAGAGGTTGAAACACAAACTCACAAATGTGTTTAAGGTGTGGGAGAGAGGTGGATGAAGGTGACTCGAGCCTTGGGAATTCTCAGAGGGATTATGGTCGGCACGCAGCAGAAACACAGCTGAATAACTGAGCCTCGGATACACACGAAGGAAAGAGGAATTACTGTATCGTGGAGAGCTGATAAGAATGGAGGAACACTGCCGCAGGCCTACTGGCCCATAAAAAGGAAAGTCCTTCGCGAAGCCAACCATTAAGTTGATTTAGGTACAGGTACACGTAAGTACAATTATCATAGATAGTAACATGTGTATATTACGTAGGGTAAACTCAAGTAAAGCCAGACCCACCTATTTGTCCAACTTTTAACCAAAGAGCGTTTATATAAGCTTAGAGAGGTCCTGTAACTCGATTGATAGCCCACTCAGTTGACATATTGAGGTTCGTGGTTTAATCCCCGGTACGGTTGGAAAGATTAGGACATGTTCCTTAAGACACCTGCTGTCCCTGTTCATCTATCAATAAAATAGGTACCTAGATGTTAGTCGAACAGTGTGGGTCGCATCCTGGGACAAAATTGACCTAATTTGTTCGAAATGCTCTGCGTAACAAGGGGCTTTCTATATAGTAGTATGTTATTGATGTCAGTTAGGCCTGGTATACCTTGTATATGTACTTGTAGAAATAAAGATATTATTATTATTTTTTTCAACACCAGCCGTATCCCACCTAGACAGGGTGATCTTAAAAGAAAAACGAAAGTTTTCTTTTTAAATTTAGTAATTTATACAGGAGAAGGGGTTACTAGCCCCTTGCTCCCGGCATTTTAGTCGCCTCTTACGACACTCATAGCTTACGGAGGAAGAATTCTTTTTTACTTCCTCGTGTGTGGAAAGTCATTAATTCCCGCTGAGAGAGGTCGGGCTCTGGGAGTAGAAAGACTCTCGAAACACATCAAAGGTGTATCAAAGGTACTGCAACTATCCTTTCGCGCTAGAGGAGGTTTTTGACCCGCCAATCATCCTTTCGCATCAAGAGAGGTCTTTGCCTGCCAAATATGCCTTCGCGCCAAAAGAGGTCTTTCTCCCGCCAACCTTCCCTACCCGCCAGACTTTTTTACCCGCCAACCATCTCATTCGCGCCAAAAATAGCGCGGGAAGGCGTGTCAACACCCAGCAGAGAGAGAGCAGTGCACGCCTTATCTGTCATCTTGGCCGGCCAACCTGCTGGCCTGCCCAACCTACTGACCTACCTAACCTTCTGGCCTGCCCAACCTACTGACCTACCTAACCTGCTGGCCTGCCCAACCTACTGGCCCGCTAACTTACCCAGCCTACTGGCCTGCCCAGCCTGTCGTGACCATGCCAAATTTTCCACGCCTCCAGCACCTTCTCGCTGTCTGTTTCCTGCTTTAGACAGCTGTCCTCACTGCTTTACAACTGACTCACTTGCTCTTTAATGATCAAGCTGACCTGTACTTACTGATTTCTGATCTGTTATAGTAATTTTGATCTGACCCGCTTTAATATATCTTATCTGGCCGGTTATAATCTATCAACTCTGATCTACTTGAATACCAAGGGGGGGGCCAAGGGGGTGAGCGCCCTTTGGCCAGGTCCCAGACCAAGCCTCTTGAAGGGTCAAGGCCTGACCAACCAGGTTGTTACTGCTGGCCGCATGTAGTCCATCGTACGAACCACAGTCCGGCTGGTCAGGCACTAACTTGTGAAAGTTGTCATAGTCCCTCTTGAAGACATCCAGAGGTCTGTTGGCGATTCTCCCTTGTGTCTGGTGGGAGGGTGGGTGTTGAAGAGTCTTGGGCCTCTTACACTTATTGCGTTTTCTCTGTGTACTCTTGGCGCTCTTGGAAGGGCAGGATACGACCAATTCCTTGTGGGGTGCAGATTTGAAAACAAAAATTTGCAAAAGTGCATTCAATTTTTATTACTCAAATTGAAAATCATATTAGAAACATGTTATAGAATACAGTGAAATTCCAAGGTATCTACTTGCTCCCAGGTACCTACTTGCTCCCAGGTACCTACTTACTGTACAACACTATTAGTACCCAGGCGCCTATTTACACAACCATCACATAGAAACTTATGAGGACGTTTCGGACCGACTTGGTCCGAACACATAGATTCCAGGCTGAGGGACTGATGGCTCGTGACGTCACAGCTAGCTAGGGAGCCTAACTATAATATAGCTGGTACTATGATATACTACATAGGACTTCAGTAACACTACTGACACAAACTCCTCTCCTTACCCTTCTCTGCTTTGTATTGGACTGAAGAAGCCACTCTTGGCGAAACGTTTCCTTAATAAAAATTCCCATATGTTGCATAAGTGTCTCAATATTCAACTTGTCGGTTTTCAACCATTTATCAAATATATACGGGTTGTGTATTGTGTTGGACCTGCCTAGCATGGGCCAGTAGGCCTGCTGCTGTGCTCATGTTCTCATTGTTCTAGTCACAGTATTGTGCCTATTTCTGCGTATACACTGAGAGGTGTGTATCTCTGCGTATACACTGAGAGGTGCGTATCTCTGCGTATACACTGAGAGGTGTGTATCTCTGCGTATACACTGAGAGGTGCGTATCTCTGCGTATACACTGAGAGGTGTGTATCTCTGCGTATACACTGAGAGGTGCGTATCTCTGCGTATACACTGAGAGGTGTGTATCTCTGCGTATACACTGAGAGGTGCGTATCTCTGCGTATACACTGAGAGGTGTGTATCTCTGCGTATACAATGAGAGGTGCGTATCTCTGCGTATACACTGAGAGGTGTGTATCTCTGCGTATACACTGAGAGGTGTGTATCTCTGCGTATACACTGATAGGTATGTATATCTGCGTATACACTGAGAGGTGTGTATCTCTGCGTATACACTGATAGGTATGTATCTCTGCGTATACACTGATAGGTATGTATCTCTGCGTATACACTGATACGTATGTATCTCTGCGTATACACTGATAGGTATGTATCTCTGCGTATACACTGATAGGTATGTATCTCTGCGTATACACTGAGAGGTGTGTATCTCTGCGTATACACTGATAGGTATGTATATCTGCGTATACACTGATAGGTATGTATCTCTGCGTATACACTGATAGGTAAGTATCTCTGCGTATACACTGAGAGGTGCGTATCTCTGCGTATACACTGAGAGGTGCGTATCTCTGCGTATACACTGAGAGGTGCGTATCTCTGCGTATACACTGAGAGGTGCGTATCTCTGCGTATACACTGAGAGGTGCGTATCTCTGCGTATACACTGAGAGGTGCGTATCTCTGCGTATACACTGAGAGGTGCGTATCTCTGCGTATACACTGAGAGGTGCGTATCTCTGCGTATACACTGAGAGGTGCGTATCTCTGCGAATACGTAATTGCTGTTATTACGACCTGTATTAAATAGTTATAACTATGACCATAATTTTTAACGGGGGGTTGGAGGGGTAAGCCAGCGGAAAGCTGCGGGCCATCATCTGACTAAGACCTGCGTCATGTCATCATCTGACTAATACCTGCGTCATGTCATCATCTGACTAAGACCTGCGTTACGAAACACTTGTTCTGTTTCCTGACAAACCTTACCTAACCTAACCTATTAGCACCTGGTACCACGAAGAACTTACCAAAATGTGTTCAACATTGGTCGATTCTACGCCAGTGTGTCGTAGCAAAGCTTATAAATGCAAAGGGTTGTCGTATTTCTTATTAAGTCAGTTATGTGTCATATTGCCGCTTATGTTTTAAATGAACATTAATTTTCCAAATGTCTTATTTTATCACACTGTTCCAATTAATACACACACTACTACTATATACACTGTTTATATACAAACACTTGTTTACAAGAGACAGACTAACACGCTTCTGTGACTTTAACAAAGAATCGAATACTAATCACTGAACAGAGAATCAAATAGGCTTGAGCGGAGATCACGCTGGTTTAGCTCTCTTCTTGTCCCATCCCTGTCCCTCTTACCTATACTCGCTCCCTTACTCTCGTGTATTAGGGTGGCTTGTAAATGGTCCAAGTCGGACCGAAACGTCGCCATAAGCTCCTCTCTTCTGTGTTCGGGATATTTGTGTATTGTTCCAGTCACGGTATTGTGCCTTTTGTTCTTTATTTCATACATTTTGGCCTTTTGTTTGGTATAAACTTGCCGTTCGGAATGTGTTGCGTGTTGAGGAAGGTTGGTCAACACAGTGTTGAGGTCACCAGGAGAGTTGGAACCTCTTTCACCATGTCGTAGACTTTCTTCACTTGTTTTCACTCTGGGCGAAACGTTCCCGTTAATGTAGTGAACATGACACAGGTGTTGTGCACAGCTGTGGGTGTTACCAGGTGTTGTGCACAGCTGTGGGTGTTACCAGGTGTTGTGCACAGCTGTGGGTGTTACCAGGTGTTGTGCACAGCTGTGGGTGTTACCAGGTGTTGTGCACAGCTGTGGGTGTTACCAGGTGTTGTGCACAGCTGTGGGTGTTACCAGGTGTTGTGCACAGCTGTGGGTGTTACCAGATGTTGTGCACAGCTGTGGGTGTTACCAGGTGTTGTGCACAGCTGTGGGTGTTACCAGGTGTTGTGCATAGCTGTGGGTGTTACCAGTTGATGTGTTGAATATTGGGGACTAAGAACAACTCACAGGTGTTTAACACTGAACACCTGTATACCTGTGTGTATATCCACACCAGGTGTATATACACCTTGATACACTTATAACAAACCTCACAAACACTTAATAGATCAAATTTAGTTAACTTTATTTTAGAAGCTGAATGTTTATTATTATTATTATTATTATTATTAGTGGTAGTTGTTGTAGTAGTGGTAGTAATAGTAGTGATAATAGGTAGTAATAGCAGCAGTAGTACTTGTAATGGTAGTAGTAGTGGTAATAGCAATAGCAGTACTAATGCAGCAGCAATAGTAGTAGTAGCAGTAGTAGTAATAGTATTTTTGGTGGTAGTATTATGAAGGATACAAGGGAACATTGGACTGGTAACAATAACTGGTAAGTACTGCACGGGGTGCAGACTTTGTGAACTTCCAGGAAAGTGTCAGTAAGGGCAAGTAGGACCTTGTGGAAGGGAAGAATGAAGCAGCCTAGCACGACCACTGGTACACATCACTCACATCCCACAACTCTCTCTCGTGTTTACCCATCCTATTTTTATAGCTGCCCAAGGTTTTAGCTTCAGTGGCCCTGCTTGACAGATTGTTCCACTTATTAACTCTGGTAATAAACTAGTGCAAGAGAACCACGCTTATACAGCAGGTTAGGTTGCGGGCTACTGTAGGGCCCTGCTTATACAGCAGGTTAGGTTGTGGGCTACTGTAGGGCCCTGCTTATATAGCAGGTTAGGTTGTGGTCTACTGTAGGGCCCTGCTTATATAGCAGGTTAGGTTGTGGGCTACCGTAGGACCCCACTTATACAGCAGGTTAGGTTGTGGGCTACTGTAGGGCCCTGCTTATATAGCAGGTTAGGTTGTGGGCTACTGTAGGGCCCTGCTTATATAGCAGGTTAGGTTGTGGGCTACCGTAGGAACCCACTTATACAGCAGGTTAGGTTCTGGGCTACTGCTGTAAAGCGAATCATGGTTTTTGGGGTTTTTTTTCCACTTTCAAATGCATATGACAGCCTGATAATATGTTTACACTATCATATATTAAATGAGCTAGGCCTAAAAAATGTATATATAGTACACGAATTACTTACCTTAAAATATTTTTATCTTTAGCTTACAGTGAGTGGTGAATATAGTTATTGTAAGCAGTCTGAATAACTGAAGAATAGGTATAGATGAAAACCACTGCATTAGCAAAATGCTGTAAAGCGGGGCCAGCCTGTACTTAACCCACGTTCTTCCTAAATCTAAATTTGTATAAATTGAATCCATTGTTAAGAGTTCCTGGTTGAATATATTCTCAGTATATTACTGATATGATGTGTATTCATGTCTGTCTTCCACTTGTATATTTAAGTCATGTCTTTACTCTGTGTAGGTGACGGGACAGGGCCTGACCACGCCCTTTTTCAGGTGGGACAAGAGCCAAGCTCAACATGCTACTGCTCTTGTAACATTGCATAGTTCCTGATGACGCATGGAGTCGTGTGAAAGATCTTGAGCTGAAGATTTCTATCCCCCGTGGCTAGTCTTGCTAGTCTATCACGCCAATTTCCAATTGTAACAAAAAATTAGGCCATGAAAAGCTCTTATAGGCCTGGGAATTTAGCCAGTTATTAAGTATTCAAAATGAACTTTATGTACCTTGTTTTAAGAATATGTTGTGGAATTTTTTTTTTCTTCTGTTTTATGAGGCCAAACGTATCTCTTAAAATTGGCAGTTGAGACTAGAATTATTAGTTTGATCTATTATTACGAATGTGACAACACTTGTGTTTAAGGTTATATTGAAGGTGAGGTGTGGTGAGCCAGGCAGTGTGAGGTGTGGCGAGCTAGGCAGTGTGAGGTGTGACGAGCTAGGCAGTGTGAGGTGTGGCTAGCTAGGCAGTGTGAGGTGTGGCGAGCCAGGCAGTGTGAGGTATGGCTAGCTAGGCAGTGTGAGGTGTGGCGAGCTAGGCAGTGTGAGGTGTGGCTAGCTAGGCAGTGTGAGGTGTGGCGAGCTAGGCAGTGTGAGGTGTGGCTAGCTAGGCAGTGTGAGGTGTGGCGAGCCAGGCAGTGTGAGGTGTGGCGAGCTAGGTAGTGTGAGGTGTGGCGAGCCAGGCAGTGTGAGGTGTGGCTAGCTAGGCAGTGTGAGGTGTGGCGAGCCAGGCAGTGTGAGGTGTGGCTAGCTAGGTAGTGTGAGGTGTGGCTAGCTAGGCAGTGTGAGGTGTGGCTAGCTAGGCAGTGTGAGGTGTGGCGAGCCAGGCAGTGTGAGGTGTGGCTAGCTAGGCAGTGTGAGGTGTGGCTAGCTAGGCAGTGTGAGGTGTGGCGAGCTAGGTAGTGTGAACTATGCGTGTCCAGTACTGGAGGTGTACTAGGGAGGTAATGGGAGAGGTTTACCTATGAACATACAGGCAGTACCTCACACATACACTATAAGTCCATGACCAGCACACCTGCTTCCTGTTATATTGTATATGATACTAGATCACTGTGTTAGTTACCATTTTGTCCTAGGCACATGTCAATTAGACACTAGGCCTGTTGTATATGTGTGTGTGTGTATGTGTATGTAAGGAAACACTTCGAAATGTTTCTGCCCCACCGGGAATTGAACCCGGCCCCTCCGTGCGTCAAGCAAGAGCTTTACCCACTAGGCCACCGGGGGTGTGTTGTTTGTGTATTGTGCGTTGTTTGTGTACTCCAGGGATCGAATCGAGTCATAGCTCTTGGCCCCGCCTCTTCATTGGTCGCTACCAGGTCCACACTCCCTGCTCCATGAGCTTTATCATACCTCTTCTTAAAGCTATGTATGCATCCTGCCTCCACTACATCACTCTCCAGGCTGTTCCACTTTCTGACAATTCTATGACTGAAGAAGTACTTCCTGACATCCCTTTGACATGTCTGAGTTTTCAGCCTCCAGTTGTGGCCCCTTGTTGGTGTGTCCCATCTCTGGAACATTCTGTCCATATCCACATTGTCAATTCCTCTCAGTATTTTGTGTTGATATCATGTCCCTCCCCATATTTCCCCTGTCCTCCAGTGTTGTCAGGTTGAGTTCCCTTAATCTCTACTCGTAGGACAAACGCCTCAGCTCCAGGACTAGTTTTGTTGCAAGCCTTTGCACTTTCTCTTAATTCCTTGATGTGCTTAACCAGGTGTGGGTTCCATACTGGTGCTGCATACTCCATTATGGGCCTGACGTACAGGGCGTACTGTCGTGAATGACTCCTTAATAATTAAGTCGAAACCCTATTCTCAGGTTTGTCAGGCGCCCGTATGCTGCAGCAGTTATTTGGTTGATGTGCGGCTCAGATGTGCCCGGTATGATGCTCACCCCAAAATACTTTTCTTTGAGTGAGTTTTGCAGCTTCTGACCTCTTAGGCTGTACTCCGTCTGCGGTCTCCTTTGTCCTTCCCCAAACTTTATAACTTTGCACTTGGGGTTAAACTCCAGGACCATTTGTCGAACCAGGCTTGCAGCCTGTCCAGATCCCCTTGTAAGCTTACTTGACCCTCGCCCGCTTGTATTCTCATTAGTTTCATATCTTCTGCAAACAGGGACACCTCTGACTCCATCCCTTCCGTCATGTCATTCACATATGCAAGAAATAGCACTGGACCCAGGACTGACCCTTGTGGAACCCCACTCGACACATGCACCCACTCTGACACCTCGTCTCGTACCGACACTCGTTGTTTCCTTCCTGTCAGGTATTCCCTGATCCAATGCAGTATTTTCCCTTCCATTTCTGCCTGCTCTTTTAGCTCCTCTAGCTTGTGTTAGTTAGTTAGTTACCATTTTGTCCTAGTGTGTGTGTGTGTGTGTGTGTGTGTGTGTGTGTGTGTACACGTGTCGGGTCATGAGTGAGTGTTAAGATACCACTAGACTCGCCACTGCATAATTTCTCTCTTGGTCAAGGTGAACTAGTGGCTACCTGCCTCTTTCTCCCGTGTGACGAACTGGGTAGATCAGCAGTGTGCTGCTGCTGATACCCAGGGAGACTGGTGGGTACTCGGACTGTGGTATTGGTTCTAGTACCCGGTGAGACTGGTGGGTACTCGGACTATGGTATTTTTTATAATACCCAGTGTTTTGAGGTACAGCTGTGATGTACCTTGCGGGGGGGGGGGGATCACAGGAGCCAGGGTTATGCGAGTCGAGGAATGTCTCTCAGATCGCGCACACTACTCACACACTGAGACTCCTTGGTTCGATGCCCGGCACGGGTGGAAACGTTGGACATGTTCCCTTGCACCTGCTGTCCCTGTTCACCTAGTAGTCATTAGGTACGTGAGTACTAGTCAACTGGTGTGGGTTGCATCCTGGGGGGTAGTAATATACCTTAGGGGTTGGGTGGGAAATGAGCTGAGGTAGGATAACAGCTTTTAGCGTGTAAATGAGCTGAGAGAGAGGTAGGGAGAGCGTGGTGTGTGTTGTCTGACGGCTGGGACCCTGGGTAGCTGGGCAGAAGTGTGGCTCCTAATAAGGCATTGTGACTCACATCTGTGTATTGTGAAACTCTGAGAGGCGGCTCTGTGTGAGGAGGGCAGGGCAGGGGCAGAGGTTACACCCAGTTCTGAAACAGGGAAGGGAGAGAATCAGTTATTACCGGAGTACAGGGTTCATAGGGTTCTTGTGGGAAAAAGAGGTCCAGTTATGGTGGGATGGAAGGATGGAGTCAGTTCTTGTAGGGTGAGAGGGAGTTATTGTGGTAAGGATAGGGGAGGAGGATGGAGTCAGACATTGTGGGATGGGAGGATGGAAGTGCTTGCTGGATTACTCACTGATTCAACTTGTAGTATTGAGCAGTGTTCAGCCTGGCTGATCACAAACTCGTATAAGGAATTTCTCGAGTTTTCTCTTAAAGAAAGCCAGTGATTCCTTCCCTCATGTATGGAGGAAGGGTGGTGAAGAGTCTTGGTCCCTTTACGCTTAATTAAGCTCTCAGTATACTCATCGCTCTCCTGCTTTTCATCGGAGGTATCCTGCACCGTCTGCCAAGCCTCCTGTGTTTATAAGTAGTTATTTTGGTGAGCAGATTTGGTAGCATTTCCTCCAGTATCTTCCAGGTGTAGATTGTCTTTAGCACCTCTGTTTAAAGGAGTACAGTTCGAGGATCATCCAGCTTTCCTTGAGTTTGTATGAGCTGTGAAGGTTCTCTGTACATTTTTCAGTCCTTCAGTTTCTCCTGCCTTGAAGGATGCTGTTAGTACACAGCAGTATTCCAGCTTGGAGAGAACGAATGACGTGAAGAGTGTCATCAATGGCTTGGCTTCTCTTCTTTGTATACGAACACTGACGACTGTATGCTTGTCTACATACACTGACGACTCCAGCTGCTGTACACTTGTCTGTGTACAGTGCTCCATTAGTGCAATACACTGTACTCTTGGCACCATCACTTGGACACAAATACTGTGTGACAGTGTTGGCTGTCAGTACTGAAGGGTCGCAGCCTCACTGGGGGATGTAATATGAATATTTCCTCAGGTTGCTGTTGCCATGGGGCGTGGGTTAGCTTTCATGTGTCTCAGCCAGGTGTTGCCATGGGGCGTGGGTAGCAGCTTTCTCACTACAAGATCGGGTGTTCTCACTGAATCTAACACCACTGTCAGTTAATGTTTTTGCTAGTGTGTGTGTCGCTGACAGTGTTTATATGTTCGTCTCTGGTATTGAACCCTGAGAGCCTAATTTATATTATATATAATGAAGGGAAGAGCTAAGCCTATTTACACAGTGACTGTGTAATAGAATGTAATCATATTTGATCCAAGGTTGGAGAATAGCATCAGGGCAGCCGTTTGAAAGGGACTGAATGCCTGAAATGGGAGGGTTTGATCCCTGGGTGTGCTGTAACAAACTTCTGGCTCTGACTTCATTGGGGACACAGTAAAGTAGTAGGGCCTAGGGAAGTAGCCAAGTGGGCCCAACAGACGAGCAACAAGTTACACAGAGCTCGACAGGACGCAAGTGTTTGGCACTCTTGTCTTCACAGGAATCGTCATGTTATGACGGTTGTCTGTATATTGAGGATGGGCTTGATACCTGGAAGATGTTTTCGGGTTCAGCACACCTGTGACCTGGACCCAGACCAGACCGTCTGGTGGATCAACACCGGATCAACTAGGCTGTTGTTGTTGGCTGCATGCAGTCCAGTGTATGAACCAGTCTGGCTGGTGAGAAACTTGTTTGAAGTACTTACAAGTTCGCTCTTGAAGACATCCAGAATTCCCTTATTCACGAGGGAGGACGTTGAGAAGCCTGACACTATTAGTTCTTTTGACCAATCAGTGGGGTGATTTAAATCTCTCACATAATAGAGAGCATTAGACACTAGTTTTCAAACTATTTTCATGTTTCATAAATAACCTGCACATAGAAAGTTTATTGGGTCTGTTTTCTTTTGATTATAATAATAATAATTATTGGGTCCGTCTTGGACCATTGACTAAACACACTAACACACAAAGGCAAGGGATCCAGTGTATACGTACAGGCAAAGAGGACAGGGATGGGACAGAGAGAGGAAGTGGAATAGTGGTGGTAGAGGTAGTACTGGTAGTGGAAATGTGGGTTATTTACACATTGTTCCAGTCACGATAATGTGCTTTTTTATTCTTTATTTTTATATTGGCATAGTTCATAGCTTTATCCAGTTTGAATAAAATAAAATTCATTAGTTGCACTTGTGTCCTTTTACCTAACAAAATTTATTGTGTTTTGTACAATGAATCCAGTAGAAATGGATGTCACTTTTTTTTTTTTGGGGGGGGGAATTCTTAGTAGAGATGGAATAATATGAAAGTTTTCATGATTTGGCAGAACCAGAATATTCTTGGCTGAATATGACTCCTGTTTTTGCTGGTAATTTTTAAAGATCAGTCAATAACACTTTTTGGATATTTTAGATTATATCCTATTTCATATGTCTTCATTATCTCATCTATGACTTCTGGGCTACAAATGTATAGAACTCTCAAGAACATGGAGGAGAATGCTGAATATTGAACTGTCATGTCTATAAGACCTTCTAATCTTATTGCTTATGTATATTACATACAGTACAACCCCCATATCCACTGATTCAGTACATGTATCTGTGGTTTCAGTTATCCATAGTTTACTGTGGCCCAAAAATACCACGTAATTTTGCATAATAATGACTCCAAAGCACAAGAGTAGAGAAGCTGCCAGTACTTTAAAGCCTAAGAGAAGCCGTAAAGTGCTTCCTACTAGGAGTGAGGTGCAGTCCAGCACCTGCTACAAGTGGCAAGTGGTTCCCAGTAATGGCAGGAACATCAAAATAAGGAAAGTTAAGAGAGAAGATTTGAAGGTAGGAAATCGCTTCTCTGTTCTTCAGGATGAGTGTACTCCAGAGGCCAGTGAAGGTAAAGGTACTACTTTCCCTGCTAATAGAGGTAAGCAAATTCTTGTGGTAGGTGACTCGCAGGTAAGATATATGGACCGTGCTTTCTGTAATAGGAATAAGAGGGCGAGAGAGAGGGTGTGCTTCCCTGGAGCTGGTGTTGGAGACATAGTCAACAGGTTGGATAATATCATGTCAGGTAATGGGAACAAGCCCATTATCTGTCTCAGTGCTGGTGGAAATGATATTGGGAAGGGTAGGAGAAAAGAGTTGCTAGATAAGTACAGGTCAGCTATAGAGCTAATTAAGTCCAAGGGAGGGTCCCAATCATATGTAGCATCTTGCCTAGAAGGGAGTGGGAAATGAATGGTTGTCTAGGGCAATTGGTGCAAATTGCTGGCTAGACAGATACTGCAAGGAACTTGCAATCTCATTCATTGACAACTGGGACAACTTTTATGGCAAACATGATATGTATGCAAGGGATGGGGTACATCTCTCTGGGACAGGGGTGGAAGCACTTGCCAACTCGATTGAGAGGGCCATTGCTGACATGCCTAGTATTTTAAACTGATAGATGATAGAGGTATGGGTGTGTGTGGGAAACAGTCAGTTTGCAACACTAGGGCTGAAAACAGTAAGTGTATAAAAGACATTCATCATAAAGTTACAAATAAGGGCAATGAATCAGGTCAGCAAACAAAGGAGACAGCAGGGGGAAACAAGAGACTAGCTCCCTTAAGGTTTACTATACTAATAGCAGGAGTGTAAGAAATAAGATAGATGAGCTAAGATTAATTGCAAGTGCAGGAAACATAGATATTATTGCTATAACAGAGACCTGGCTCAATCTGAAAGATAGAGAGTTGCCTTCTGAATGTCACATACAAGGCTATAAATTATTCCACACTGATAGGGTCAACAGGAAGGGTGGTGGAGTAAGCGATGTACGTCAGAGACAATTTAAAGTGTTGTGTTAGACAAGATATAAAATTAGAAGCGTCAGCCACTGAATCTCTTTGGTTACAGCTTCTTGAGGGCCGTGTAAAACTTATTTTGGGTGTGATTTACAGGCCCCCAAATCTTGATAGGGAGTGCAGTAAACTTCTATGGGATGAAATTCGTAAGGCATCTACACATGAAAATGTTGTGCTAATGGGAGATTTCAACTTTGGACAAATTGACTGGAGCAATTTGACAGGAAATTTAGAGTCAAGTGACTTTCTTGATACGATTCAGGATTGTTTTTGAAACAGTTGGTGACAGAACCAACTAGAGGAAATAACCTGCTAGACTTGGTTCTTGCCAGCAGGGAAACGCTAGTTAATAATCTTGAGGTTAATGATGAGCTTGGGGAAAGTGATCACAAATCACTCAGTTTTAATATATCATGGAATTACCCTACTAATGGAAATCAAGTCTCTGTCCCTGACTTCCGCCTGGCTGATTTCATAGGACTGAAAAATTACCTGGGTAGGCTGAACTGGAATGACCTGACAGTGGGTCAGGTAGGTGGTGATTGCCAATATGACGTTTTCCAGAGAATAGTTCTAGCTGCTCAGACAGCTTATGTTCCTAATAGGGAAATCAGATCAAACAAAAATGATCCTAAATGGATGAACAATAGATTAAAACATCTCATTGGTCAAAAGAGAGGCATATATAGGCGAATCAAAAGAGGAGAGGGGCAATTAGGTAATCAATATATTCAGTTAAAGAGAGAAATAAAAAGGGAATAAGAAAAGCAAAAAGAGACTATGAGGTTAAAGTTGCGAGAGAATCGAAGACTAACCCAAAAGGATTTTTCAGGTATACAGAAGTAAGATTAGGGACAAGATAGGCCCACTCAAAAGTCACTCAGGTCAGCTCACCGACAGTGATAAGGAAATGTGTAGAATGTTTAACACTTACTTCCTCTCAGTTTTTACACAGGAAGATACTAGCGATATTCCAGAAATAATTAATTATGTAGAACAGGATGATAGTAAACTATGCACGATTAGGGTCACAAGTGACATGGTCCTTAGACAAATAGATAAATTGAAACCTAACAAATCCCCAGGCCCTGATGAACTGTATGCAAGGGTTCTAAAGGAATGTAAAGAGGAGCTTAGCAACCCGTTGGCTAATCTTTTCAACATATCACTGCAAACTGGCATGGTGCCAAATAAGTGGAAAATGGCAAATGTAATACCTATTTTCAAAGCAGGTGACAGGTCCTTAGCTTCGAACTATAGACCAATAAGCCTAACCTCCATAGTGGGAAAATTTATGGAATCAATAATTGCCGAGGCAATTCGCAGCCATCTTGAAAAGCATAAATTAATCAAAGAATCTCAGCACGGTTTTACTAAAGGGCGTTCCTGCCTTACAAATTTAATAACTTTTTTTCACTAAGGTGTTTGAGGAGGTAGATCATGGTAATGAATATGATATTGTGTATATGGACTTCAGTAAGGCTTTTGATAGAGTCCCACATCAGAGACTATTGAGGAAAATTAAGGCACACGGAATAGGAGGAGAAATTTTTTCCTGGGTAGAGGCATGGTTGACAAATAGGCAGCAGAGAGTTTGCATAAATGGGGAGAAATCAGAGTGGGGAAGTGTCACAAGCGGTGTTCCACAGGGGTCAGTATTGGGCCCCTTGTTGTTCACAATCTACATAAACGACATAGATGAGGGAATAAATAGCGACATAAGCAAGTTTGCCGATGACACCAAAATAGGCCGTCCAATTCATTCAAATGAGGACATTAGAGCACTCCAGGAAGATTTGAATAGACTGATGCAGTGGTCGGAGAAGTGGCAGATGCAGTTTAATATAGATAAATGCAAAGTTCTAAATATTGGACAGGACAATAACCATGCCACATATAAACTAAATAATATAGATCTTAATACTACTGATTGCGAAAAGGATTTAGGAGTTCTGGTTAGCAGTAATCTAAAACCAAGACAGCAGTGCATAAGTGTTCGCAATAAAGCGAACAGAATCCTTGGCTTCATATCAAGAAGCATAAATAATAGGAGTCCTCAGGTTGTTCTTCAACTCTATATATCCTTGGTGAGGCCTCATCTAGATTATGCTGCACAGTTTTGGTCACCGTATTACAGAATGGATATAAATGCTCTGGAAAACGTACAAAGGAGGATGACTAAGTTGATTCCATGTATCAGAAATCTTCCCTATGAGGATAGACTGAGGGCCCTGAATCTGCACTCTCTAGAAAGGCGTAGAATTAGGGGGGATATGATTGAGGTGTATAAATGGAAAACAGGAATAAATAAAGGTGATGTAAATAGCGTGCTAAAAATATCTAGTATTGACAGGACTCGCAGCAATGGCTTTAAGTTGGATAAATTCAGATTCAGGAAGGATATAGGAAAGCATTGGTTTGGTAATAGAATTGTCGATGAGTGGAACAAACTCCCGAGTACAGTTATAGAGGCTAAAACGTTGTGTAGTTTTAAAAATAGGCTGGATAAATATATGAGTGGGTGCGGGTGGGTGTGAGTTGGACCTGACTAGTTTGTGCTACTAGGTCAGATGCCGTGCTCCTTCCTTAAGTGAATGTAACCTGACCTGGATGGGTCGGGGCATTGGCTTAAGTCGGTGGGAGATTTGGACCTGCCTCGCATGGGCCAGTAGGCCTGCTGCAGTGTTCCTTCTTTCTTATGTTCTTATGTTCTTAAATCACAAGACCTAAAAAAAATAGTTGGCATTTTCGGGGGTACATAGAACATAACCTTATTTTTTCTTATGCTCTTCAGTTCAGTTTGCACAATTTTTTAATAAGTGCTATTTCAAGAACGTAACTACTGTCTTATCTGAGGATCTCCTGTGTGTGTGTTTGTGTGTATAACACTTGCCATCTCCTACCGAGGCAGGATGAATTGAAAAAGAAACACTTTCACCATTATTCACACTATTGCTGTCTTAATATGCACAAATACAACAGTACAGGCACTGTACTTCCCCCCTTCAATAGATTGTACATTTCCTGGGGGAAGAGGAGGTAATCAGGTTTAATCCAAGGAAGAGATCAGGTCAGATTCATTGGATCAAGAGCCTTCTCACAGGATCAAAGCATCTCTCTTGAGGGGAAAACAGATGCATAAAATTACATTTGTTTTCAGTTAAGTTTGACCTGTCTTTTTGAGCATGCAACAAATATACATTTTTAATAGGCTTTTGTACTTTATATTTGTGCATCAAAGCTTCCCTCCCTCTGTCATCTCCTTTTCCTCCCTTCTCTCTTTCTATTCCTCCCCCTCTATCTCCTCATCTTCCCTCTTTCTTCTCTTTCTCCCTCTCATTCACCTCATCCTTTCCCTTCCTTTTTTCCATCTGATCTTTAAACAACTGTCTTTTTTTACAACTGCTTTCAGTATGAGTGGGGCAAATAGGGATACCTATGTAGTATAATTGTATGCGAGGCTACAACATAAATGTCTGAACATTTCACTAGGTTTCTGTCATGAATATTTCTCCTTTCCAGATGGGAGCGAGGGGTCCAAGTTCCGGTTCAACTTCTTCCGGGGGTTCTGGCGGCGGAAACAGTACTCCTTTGACAACAAGGTGTAGAACTGAAGGTCCTGGCGGTGGTAGCAAGGGACCCCTTTCATCCGCCTTCAGCAGGCAGTGTATCAAACCTCTGCTTTCTTCTTTTAAGGCTCCAAGTAGGACTTCCAAACCCTTTCTTTTGACTTCAAAACCTTTGTTGTTTACCTCAAAATCGTCGTTTGTGATTGCAAAGCCTTCATCGTCAACCTCAAAATAGCAGTCGTCCTCAAAACTGCCAACTTTGAAATCTTCACCCTCGATTGCGAAACCTTTGGTGACCTTAATACCACAACTCAGACTCTCGAACTAAATGACAGCATATAAATATATTTAGCTTTAATCATTATAAAAAAAATCCAAATATTGTAACCTGCATTAACATTTTGCAAGTTAAATCAAATACATGTACATATACCATAAGAATGGTATTGAGCAAGCAAGATAGAGGCTCGTCATGTGGTACATGTAGACCTGTTGAGTCTGTATGAAGATGCAAGAAAATTATATGACAGGTAGTGAGGAACCATGTTCTCTGGTCTTAATCCTTTTAAGATGAAGCGAAGAAAATTGAGCAAGAAATTAGAATGCGTAAGTAGCTTGAACATGACTTTAGATGCACTTGATAAGTTTTGTACACTTTACATCCCGAACAGCTGAGACGACGTCTAAATATTGATTACGCTTTATTCTAAGGCTTTATCGCCATGTAAATAGTTATTTGTAAGTTAGGTTGTATATTTGAAATTGTTTATATACATACACAGTATATATATATATTCCCCGACATGTGGGGTCAGAGGTGATGAAATATACTCATACAGTTCATCCTGGCATGTCATCAGGAATGATCATGGTGGACACCATCCTAATTTCAATGTAGTATCGCATTACAAATCAAAAGCATCTCCTAATGTCCATAATAAACTAAGTTTATTATGTGTTCACTTGAGCTGTGAGAACACAAGCCGATTAGACCAATGTTTTCTTTAGAGTTGACATGTACAGTTTGCATACCGTCGTTAATTTATTTAGTACGGAAATCCTCTGGCATTGCTCCGTCAGCACTAACACCTCATATAAAACTATGATTAAGCCCTGAACTCCATAATGAAAACAGTCTCTCTGCAATATTTATTTCTTGTTCCAGATATATATCTGCCAGGTAGTTACATTACCAATTAATTAGGTAGATATAACCTATTTGTAAATTCCAAAGGGGTCACTTCCCTGTGGCTTGGTCCCATATCAGACTACATATAGGAAGCTAACATGGCTTGCATCCCTTCTACAGGTACTCTCACATGAGCTATCATCAGTCTACCATTCAGCGGGAATGATAATGCATTGCATCATCCCTTTTCAACCCAGACTCATTAATAAATCACAAAATGAAAATTGGAAGTTCAGCCCACTCTGAACTGTTGCCATAATCCACTAACCATTGATGGTAAGTGGTTGGAAATATAGGGGTATATTATCTCCCTCAGCAGCGTAGACCCTTGAATAGAACAAGTCTGTGTGACTCACGACAAAGGTGTACCTAGAGTGTTTAGTGTGCCTAGGATGAATTATGGGTTGGCAAGGATGTTGTTTGTTGATGATTTTTAAGCTTGTAGGGAACAGTACATTATGGAAGCCATATCGTAAGACTTTCATGGTTAGACGTAACCAATGCCAGTTTAAGTGCTTTTTCAGCAAAAACCTGAAGTGGTCTGATCAGATTCTTTACCACAAATTCATTTGAATATATTGAAGAAGCAAGTGCTGTTTGCTTTAGAGTTTATATTGCTTTAAGGTGATTGGGTGTAATTAGTCAGGTGATCAGTTAATTGAAATATGTAACCTGTTAATTCATCTCCACTACCTTGGTGTGTAATGGAGAGGACCTGACATGGTAACTTAACTCTGGCATCATACCAGTTGGCAGATATAATCTAAAAATCTCTGAAATTGTTGCGAAAAAACATTATCTTTAGCAATTTAGAAAAGAAGTCTGTATAAATTTAAAAATGTCACCTAGGAAGACACCATTAGCACAGTATGGATAATTATGGAGTGACCCATATGCCCAAGGAAATCATTTTCCTGTAGTTAAAGTGATAGGTTATTTTTTCAATTTAATGCCAATTTCCTGTTCAGTTCATGTTTCTAAACAGTCATACAGTTTGCACTGTATTTACATTATAATTAGTTAAATGACAACCTGTGTAATGCATATAGATAAAATAGCTTAAATTTTACCTAAGAAATCAGTGCTGGCATTTGGATACCATACATTCCTTGTTGCAAATTTATAGTGAAAATGTGTTAGTTTGTTAATGGCAGCAGTCTGAGATTGTAAGGTTTTTGATGGTACTGACTGCAACATAGTGTGAAGTTGTCTTTTGTGAACGTTAATGATACCATAATCTACAGCCTTCTGCCCTTATTACTGAGCACAGTAATGAATGTATGCAAGGTTACTTTGGGTCATTCAGCAACTATGAAGTAAGTTACACTAATATGAAGGACACTCATAATATACCGTAGTCTTCAGACCTAGATTAAGTCGGTATAGTTGTGGGTTTGCAGTTGCAAGGTTGCCACTTTGGTCCCAAAATAAAGTTTATGCAGAAACTTGACAGGTTTAATTATAATTAATGTATATTAAAACTCTATAAAATTTATGTAATCTTATGGCCAGAGATGATCCTATCCAGCTATTATAGAGTAAAATTAGTGTCACATCCTGTAAATAACTTAATTTGCTAACAGTCTGTTGCAAAGATTCCATTTATGATTAATACCCTATAACATTCCGGAGATTTCTTAGCTTTGTATATACTATATATATCTTCACATAGTGGCTGGTGTGTAAAAATGTTTTGTAAGTCCTGTTTGAATCTCATCGAAGACTGCCACTTGACTAAGCCAGAGTGAAAAATGAGAGCTTAATTTCTGGGTGTTCTGTCAAAAATCATCTTGCATTCCATTAATTAAAAACGCTGAGTAGATAGTAATAGTACATAATTTTAAGCTATTCTGAATTTTGGTCGGCAATAGCGGCGTTATCGATGGAGGTTGTAAAAGAACAATTCTGAACTGTTGCTGGAATAATTCACAACTAA
Organism: Cherax destructor; assembly: GCA_009830355.1. Lineage (NCBI taxonomy): Eukaryota > Metazoa > Arthropoda > Malacostraca > Decapoda > Parastacidae > Cherax > Cherax destructor. The sequence continues at coordinate 12,303 of WNWK01014167.1, read as the reverse complement.
ACCATAAATTGAGGGACTTTTAGTTTGTCATTATCAAGTCAGGACTTTCTGAACTACTCATATCCTCTGCAAATTATAGTTCAGTTTTAATGAAGTTATATACAGTAGTTCGGAATTTCTCCAATTACAAATAGGTTATATTTAGGGGGAAGCCCTAAATCCATATGGATCATATAGTCCTTGCTGGGTGGAAGGCAGTCAGGGTTAGATTGAAGGAAGTTTGGTTCTTTAATTCAAGAGCCCCTTACCAGCATCAAGGATCCTCCCTTGAGAGGATCACTAAGTCTCAAGGGAGATTCCTTGACAGTAATAAGCTTCTCTTGATCCAAAGAATTTAATCTGGTTTCTTCTTGGATTGAACCCAAATGCCTTCCATTTCATGAGGGACTGCATGACCCCTACAGGTTTAGCATTCCATGAATGTAATAAAAATTACAAATAGGTAAACAAATTAGTTTTCATCAGTGATGGAGTAGCTGGTATAACACCACCTCGTGATACATCAGTGTCAAGGCAAGCTTAATACCTTCCAAATTATTTTTTTTTTTTAGGCTTGCTAGGTCAGGTGTCATACATTAGTCTCCACCTAAGCCCATGTGTAGCATCCTGGTACAAAACCACATTTATGGCCTGCCAGTGTTTATACATTGTGCTAAACCAGTTTTTCATACACTCTTGGCATATTGGTTAAGTGAGCTGTACTTAAAAACTAGCTATTTTTTTAATGATATTTTTTCTTTGCATTTTTATTAACCTGTAAATCACTTGGAAAATAAAACAATACAAATATTTATTTGATCTTTCATTACTTTGCCTCTATGTACTTTAGAGTCTGTTTAAAATGTCATTATAAACTGACAAGTAGAACATTCAGCTATAATAGTGGTTCACGAAAGTAGCGGGGGGGAATGAAGTTTCACGAAAGTAGCATATACACTTATAGCAGCTACTAACGAAAGTAACATTTGCACGAAAGTAGCACATGAAAATCAAAGCCAGATGAACTTTCACGAAAGTAGCACATTCATTTATAACAGTGACTCACGAAAGCAACAATTGCACGAAAGTAGCACATGAAAATAAGACATAAATGGTCACGAAAGTAGAACGAATTAAACCAAAGGGGGATAATATCCACTCACGAAAGTAACATTTTCACGAAAGTAAAATCCATATTAATTTGCACGAAAGTAGCATATTCACACTGACTCACGAAAGTATCACTAATTAAACAAAAGCTTATATTCACTCACGAAAGTAGCACTTTCCAGCCACAGAAGTGGTTCACGAAAGTAGCACGTTTGTGAAAATTATGCCAGTTCACGAAAGTGGCATATTGAGCTATAGTAGTAACTCACGAAAGTAACATTTGCACGAAAGTAGCCCGAATCAAAGGTCTGATGGCACGAAAGTAGCATTTGGCCCAAGAAGTGGCTCACTAAAGTAGCACGGTTGAAAAAGGTGATGCCTGTTCACGAAAGTAGCCAAATTAAAACCAAATTTGGGGACGGCATTTTAACAAAAGCATCACACTTGTCAATAATAGTGGCACACGAAAGTAGCATGGATGAACCCAGTGTATGGACGCTCACAAAAGTAGCACACTCAGCAATAGAAGCAGCTCACAAAAGTAAATGATGAAAAAGGAGGGGTTTTCAAAAGTAGCATGAATAAACTAATCACGAAAGTATCCGTTATTGCATTGCCTTACAAAAGTAGCATCATGCCAAAGGGATGAATGGACATTAACAAAAGTAGCACACAGGGAATAACAATTCACAAAAGTAGAACTCAAGGGTGTATTGGCCCACAAGGCAACATATCTGGTACCTCATGAAAGTAGCACTATTGAGAAAGCTGGAAAGTGTCACTAGTATTTTGTGGGAAGTAGCAGGGATAAAACTGATCATGGAAGTAGCAACACAAGCAGCAGCATTATGTATACAGGTGTAGCTGAAGAAAGCAACATGGGGGACCACCCACAAAATTGGCAAGGGATTACTTTTGTTAATGTCTATTCCTCCCTTTGGCATGATGCTACTTTTGTAAGGCAATGCAATAACGGATACTTTCGTGATTAGTTTATTCATGCTACTTTTGAAAGCCACTCCTTTTTCATCAGTTACTTTTGTGAGCTGCTTCTATGGCTGAGTGTGCTACTTTCGTGTTCCACTATTATTGACAAGTGTGATGCTTTTGTTAAAATGCCGTCCCCAAATTTGGTTTTAATTTTGCTACCTTTCAGGTAGCATAGACTACCTGAAAGGAAGTAGACATGTATGAAACTTCACAAAGTGTGGCTACCTCACAAAAGTAACAGGTTACAAATGCAGCAGTTATTTTTCCTTTCCCTCAAAATTACTTGTTAATTAATGGCCTCATCAAATTACAGTACCAGTCTGATACTTTCGTGAGGAAAAAATTAAACCTTTAGCCTCATGAAAGTACCACTGGTACTTTGAGGCTACTTCCGTGTTGACACATCCCTTCACAGCTACCTTCATAAGCCTTCCATCCCCCATCCTTTCCCCAACAATGCTACTTTTACGAGGCAACTGCTACTTTCATGAGATGAGACCTGCTTGCTTTTCCTAAGACTTTCCACAAGATCCTCAGCAGACTGCTGATCTCTTCCCCCTCTCAAGGCATTTGACAAACCATTATTTCCCCAAGATACTTCACAGACTGCTACTTCTTCCCCCAAGGACACTATCAGTAGTATCCCCTCCTCCAAATATTCGACAGACTGCTACTTTCCCTAACACTTCTGGTATTACACTTAACACAACTAGTACTACACTAACACCACTATTGGTACTACAGACTGCTACTTCCCTTGTCGTTCCCCTTCGAAGACATACAACAGATTGCTACTTCCTTACCCTGCCTAAAACTCTGCACTTAATCCCTTCTTCATACACGACATTGATACTACCCTCTTCCCCCAGCACTCAACAGACTGCTACAGACCTATATCCAATGGGTTAATCACCGTGAAAATTGTGCTGGAGAATCCTGCACCTTTGGTTTAGTACCCCTCAGTTATGCCCCCCCCTATTTTTTTGTTCTTCCTCTATTCTTTTTATTTACCTCCCTCTCATCTTTACCCCACTTCATGTTTCCCTAACATTCCTCTACTTCCCCATTCAGTCTAAGACCTTGCTCCTTCCATTGTTACTTCAATTTTCCTCTCGGGATAGCCTGTTTAATCCTTCTAACACTCACATCCCTAGTTACATCTGTAGAGATTAATGTACTTTCAGAGAAATCACTATACTGCAAAGACTGATAGACTGAATAACACTAACAGCAGATGCCAAGCCAACGATACTGTTCATCACACACTTTAGACTGGAACACAGCTATATAATAACAGCCTTTTAAGGTAGGCAAAACTACAGATCTGGATAATGTGCAGAACCTTTTGTGAAAAGGAGTGCAATGAGAATTACCATCCAATCTCCTACAGAACTGCTACCAGCACTAGCCTGGTTCATTATGTCATCAACCAGGTCTTGTCTGGGACAGGGCCAGAGTTTTGGGACAATTTATATTATGACAATTCAACACAAGGGTCATACATCAAGGTAAATAGAGTAATAAAGTTTCGAGGGAAGGGCTATTGTTTAATGTTCCCTTTACCACTTTCAATATATCTTTCTACAAGTACATGTACAAGGTATACAGGCCTAGCCGACGTCTATAACATACTACTGTATAGAAAGCCGCTTGTTATGCAGAGCATTTCGGGCAAATTAGGTAAGTTTTGTCGCAGGATGCGACCCACGCCAGTTAACACCCAGGTACCCATTTTACTGATGGGGAACAAACAACCGGTGAAAGGAAACACTCCCAATGTTTCTACTTTCGCTGGGAATCGAACCCGGACCCTCGTCATGTGAAGCGAGAGCTTTAGCCACCAGGCACCCCCTTGAAGGGAGACTATAGCCAGAGGATGAACACGTCTCTAAAGGCAGTGGCCTGAGAACATTCTACCAGCAGATATAAATATTGCCAGAATGAAGTTAAGCTAGACTGTTTCCTTATAAGAGTGATGGATTATCCAGGGCGTGATGGCTAGGTGGGCTGCTAGCAGCCCAGCCAAATAGTTGGTAAGTAGGGAAGCCTACCCACAAGCCAGCTGCAGGGAGAGGGTAGACCTACACCAATCATGGGTAAATTACAGGATATCCTTTTGGAGGGGAAGGGGAGAAAAGGCAGGTTATTTTTTAAGTTTTCCTATACAGTATTGTCTGTCACATAAAAACATCCCTTTATGAAGCTTATATATTGCCTTACCAATAAAAGTTTTGTATAATTTTCTTTAAATAGCATAAAACAATGTTAAAAGTTTAATCTACCAAATTATGAAACTAAGAATTATCCATTAAATGGTTATTTATAATTCATGTAAAGAATGACCAGCAACAAGAGACCATTAATAATGTACAGGGGAGGGGGTTAGTTCTAAATATGTAGCCCCCTCCCTTCATACAGCACCTGGGAAATGGTAGGCAATCATGTGCAATACAAATGTCGAATTCCTGGATCAAGGGCCTTTCATCACCATCAAGGCACCTCCCTTAAGTCATTGATTTGCAAAGGGATTACTAAATTGATTTGCCAGCTTTTAACATTAAGTTCTTTCGTAAAATCTGCCATTTGGGTAAGCAGACTATGCCTTTCCTATAATGGACTAAATGCAATGCCACCTATCAATGCCCTTGTTTCATAATACCTAACAAAACTCACAATGAGCATTTTTGTACAAAATGTGATCGGGAAGGAAGGTTGGTTAGTGGCAATTACCAAATGCTTTAACCAGGGTAGCTGTATAACCCTTGTGGTTTAGCGCTTCTTTTGATTATAATAATAATAATAATTTAACCAGGGTAACTCAGGACTAGTAAAATACAGTACATATAATAAATTAATCATAAGTGAAACTAAATATTATCATACTAAGTTAAAAATCCCATAAAATTTATGAAGTTCAGAGGTCCTTACAGGCACCCTGGTAATTCGAAAAAACTGACAGGCAGAAAAGCCTAAACTGTGGGTACTAAATGCATTCTGCTGTATTCAAGCCATGTACTAGAAAGGAGGTAGCCCAGGAACACCTGAAAACAGGTGGCTATGGTATAGGTGTGCTTAAACCTCAAAAGCAATTCATCCGACTGTTCCTGGTGGAGTGTCAAATGCCGATATGTCAAACCCTGCATAATTGGCTGTTCATCTTTAGGACCCACCAGGCCCACAACTTCAGATGTGTAGGTAGGGTGGAGAGGCACTGCTGTGCTCTTTTGCAAACATACAATTTAGTTACATTCATGGGAAGAATACTAACCCCTCTCCCCTCCTGGAGAAATTGGAGAAGCAGATTTCATCCACACATTTACAGAGCACCGACTGCAGATCACTCAGGCATAAAGTGCACGCGTGCACAAAAAAAAAAAGGTATGAAAGCACATGCTATCATGCTCAATTAAAATAGCCAGCATAGTTTAAAAAACATTAAATTTTAAATGCAAAAAGACAAGGGCAGACTTAACACATGATCCCAGCAGCACCTAAAAGCTACAGGAAAAGGGAAGGCCAGGAGCACCTGTACACAGGCAGCCATGGAGGCCAGGAGCACCTGTACACAGGCAGCCATGGAGGCCAGGAGCACCTGTACACAGGCAGCCATGGAACAGAATCTTAAATCCAAGCAAGGTAATTTTTGGGGGATTAAGATGCTTTTATCATCAAGGTAAAGAATAGCCCAGTTTACATGTTTTAATATTTAAAAAAATTAAATTTGTAAAATGCTTATGTACACCAATTATAATACAGGGGGAACTAAACCCATAGGGGGTCATACAGAAGATTAGGAATGGGAGGCGTTAAGGGTCATTCGACAAACTTCCTTTGATCAAGAACCCCCTTGAAGATCCCCTCAATACTCTGGCTATGTCTTCCTGTAATTAACCCACCTTAAAATTCCCGAAATTCCGTCCGAATGTGCTTAAACAGGAGACTGCCACATGTATGAACTTTCCAGTTGCTTCAACACTTATGGTAAAAGCAAGAATGGATCTGCAGGTTTTGCAGGGAGGGAGATGCAAATACAATTTAAAGGCTAGTAGTCACTACTTCCACTTACCTCCTGGCACTGTTGTCACCTGGCAGTCCTTCCACTGCTGTTGCCAGTACACCTGCTGGTCCTCCACCACCTGGCCCTCGCCACACCTGCTGGCCCTTCCACCTGGCCCTCGCCACACCTGCTGGCCCCTCCACCTGGCCCTTGCCACACCTGCTGGCCCCTCCACCTAGCCCTCGCCACACCTGCTGGCCCCTCCACCTGGCCCTTGCCACACCTGCTGGCCCCTCCACCTGGCCCTTGCCACACCTGCTGGCCCCTCCACCTAGCCCTTGCCACACCTGCTGGCCCCTCCACCTGGCCCTTGCCACACCTGCTGGCCCCTCCACCTAGCCCTCGCCACACCTGCTGGCCCCTCCACCTGAGTTACTCTCATTAACCCTTACAGCTTTAGTACTTACATGGATTGTTCGACCCTTGTGGGTTTAGTGCTTAGTTTTGATTATAATATTACTCATCAGTTGAAGTCCCTTGATGCAAAGAATTGATCCTGTGATCTATGTGATATAACCTGATCGCCTCACAGGTGTTGGATGACTCCTACGGGCTTAGCGCTTGCCTCCCCTTCCCCCCATCCACCATGTGTGCGATAATTACTTTCTTGACTGGGTGTAACGTGGTGCCCCATTCATGGGAAGTGCTACACCCCTATGGGTTATAAAGCACCTGAGGAAATAATGCTTGTGCCATGGAAGGGGAGGATGGCTTCAATTTCTTGGATCAAAAGCCGTTTAGTATCAGGGGACCTGCTCTCTTCCCTTCCTTGGATCTAACTAGATTGCCTCTCTCTTGTGCCAAGGAACTGACGCTACCCTCCCTCTCCCGGTGGTCTGGTGGCTTGAGCTCTCGCTTCACACACGGAGGGCCCGGGTTCGATTCCCGGCGGGTGGAAACATTTCGACGTGTTTCCTTACACCTGTTGTCATGTTCACCTAGCAGCAAATAGGTACCTGGGTTGTTAGTCGACTGGTGTGGGTCGCATCCTGGGGGACAAGATTAAGGACCCCAATGGAAATAAGACAGACAGTCCTCGATGACGCACTGACTTTCTTGGGTTATCCTGGGTGGCTAACCCTCCGGGGTTAAAAATCCGAAGAAATCTTATCTTACACCTAGTAGGGTTATTGAAGCTAGGACCTTGGGTAGTTTCAAATTTAGGTTGGATAAATTCATGAGTGAGAGGGGTTGGATTTGAGTGGGACTCGCGCATGAGTGGGTAGAATTGTCAAAGCTTATTTCTTGGGTAGCATTGAAAATTGGGTTGAGCAAATATTCTGTTAGTGGGACGGATTGTGAAGGACCTGCCTAGTATGGGCCAACAGGCCTGCTGCAGTGTTCCTCCTTTCTTATGTTCTTATGTTCTTATTTGCTACCCTCAAGGAAGGTTCCTTGACGTTAGTGAGGGGCTCTTGATCTAGGGAATTGGATGTGTGCTCCAGTTCCCTGAATTAAGCTTGAATACCTTCCACATCCCCCCCACAGGCGCTGCATAATCCTATGGGTTTGGCGCTCCCCATTGATTACAATAATAATAATACACATTTGCTAGGCACTAGATGACCTCCATAGCTTAACGATATTATAAAAATAGAGGTGCTAAACACTTAAGGGTCATCTAGCACCTAAGGAATAGAACACTTCCCAGCACCAAGGCACAGCTCGTAGACCTTTAACGAAGGTTATTTTGCCTTGATGAAAAAAAAGTGAAATATCTAATAGAATATTTACTCTTATTGAAATAATTTATTGGTTGATCGTCTTTTGCATAAAATAATAGCAAAAGTTGTGATGATAATCTTCGCCGCCCATTATACCCCATCAACTATTATTGTTTACATTTCCAAAAACAACCAATTAGCAGTCACGTTACAAAGCTTTCAGATATTCACGCGACTGTCATAATTTACAATCACTGTGATTGGCTGTTCTGCTTCATGTTTATAAATATTTTCTACCAATGAACTGTGAGATCTTGAGTGACGTCACTTGGGAGTTGGTCACCATAGCAACCTGCTCTTATGACTTGCTGTTGATAACTTGTAGTTATATTACTGTCAATAGATGGCGTTGAATATTTATTGTATACAGAAAATGTGGAAAACAATCTTTACATACACATATACTAAATTATTCACCTCAGCAACCCTCTCTTATTTTTATTGACTTGCTGTTTGACGTTTTCTGTATACAATAAATATTCAACGCCATCTATTGGCGTTAATATAATTAACAACTTGTCAACAGCAAGTCATAAGAGCAGGTTGCTATGGTGACCAAGATCTCACAGTTCATTGGTAGAAACTATTTATAAACATTAAGTAGAACAGCCAATCACAGTGATTGTAAAGTATGACAGTCACGTGAATACCTAAAGGGTTTGTAACCTGACTGCTAATTGGTTGTTTTTGGTAATGTAACCATCACAAAACTTTTTTATATATTGCCTTTAAATTTATGCTTCTCAACAATAAACTAATAAATTACTGAATCTTTTTAATCAATAACATTACATTATAATCACTGTGATTTGTTGTTCTAGTTAATATTTATAAATAGTTTCTACCAATGAACTGTGAGATCTTGAGTGACTTCACTTTGGAGTTGGTCACCATAGCAACCTGCTCTTATGACTTGCTGTTGACAACATTTTAGTTATTTTGATGCCAATAGATGGCGTTGAATATTTATTGTAGTATACATACAGAAATTGTGAAAAACATATATTCACTTCAGCAACCCCCTCTTATTGACTTGTTGTTTGACGTTTTCTGTATACAGTAAATATTCAACGCCATCTCTTGGCGTTAATATAATTAACAAGTTGTCAACAGCAAGTCATAAGAGCAGGTTGCTATGGTGACCAACTCCCAAGTGACGTCACTCAAGATCTCGCAGTTTATTGGTAGAAACTATTTATAAACATTAAGTAGAACAGCCAATCACAGTGATTGTAAAGTATGACAGTCATGTGAATACCTGAAGGGTTTGTAACGTGACTGCTAATTGGTTACTCAAATTAGCTCTTTGCTAACTGAATGAATCCTTACTTAATAGACATGAACAGTCGTTTTTATTTATCATGAAACAAAAAAACGATAAGAATAGTTTGTGGGACAACATTCAATAAATTATAGAATAAAGATCATGCTTAATGGCATTATTATTATTATTATTATTATTATTATTGTCTCTGGAAAGCTTATTCATATGTTTCATACAACACCTCGGGAATAAAGCATAATCAGATTCAATTCAAAGTAAGGGAGGACTGCAAAAATTCCTTGGATCAAGATCCCTTCAAAGGGCTTTTGATCCAAAGAATTTGCGCTGCCTTTCAAATTCCTGGTATTCTGTGCTTTACGATCCTTTTAATGTTTATTACTTCATAATATAAATAAAAACTCTTGAACTGTATTATTTATTGTTATTGATTAAAAAGATTCAGTAATATATTAGTTTATTGTTGAGAAACATAAATTTAAAGGCAATATATAAAAAGGTTTTGTGATAATATTCTCCCATGCACATATACTACACTGTTTCTGATGTTTACATTACCAAAAACAACTAATTAGCAGTCAGGTTACAAACCCTTTAGGTATTCACGTGACTGTCATACTTTACAATCACTGTGATTGGCTGTTCTACTTAAATGTTTATAAATAGTTTCTACCCATGAACTGAGAGATCTTGGTCACCATAGCAACCTGCTCTTATGACTTGCTGTTGACAGAAAGTCATAAGACGTTTTCTGTATACAATAAATATTCAACGCCATCTATTGGCGTTAATATAATTAACAAGTTGTCAACAGCAAGTCATAAGAGCAGATTGCTATGGTGACCAACTCCCAAGTGACGTCACTCAAGATCTCACAGTTCATTGGTAGAAACTATTTATAAACATTAAGTAGAACAGCCAATCACAGTGATTGTAATGTATGGCAGTCACATGAATACATGAAAGGCTTGTAACGTGACTGGTAATTGGTTTTTCAAATTAAGTCCTGATTTACAGCTTCCCTAAATAATGGGCTGCAATTCCTTTACAGTTAAATAATAATGATTATAAATAAAGAATAATTTTTGAAATTAAACTATTGATTATAGGATTATGTTAATGGTTGATTATTATTTCCTAGAAATTATGGGGAGCGCTAAACCCGTAGGGATGATACAGCAGGGGAGGAGGGGGTTAATGGAAGGTATTCAGGCTTAATTCAGGGAACTGAAGCACAGATCCTATTCCCTTGATCAAGAGCCCCTCACCAGCATCAAGGAACCTCCCTTGAGGAGATATTTCCTAGAAAGGGAATCAGGTCGAGTACAAGGGAAGGATTGCTCCAATTCCTTGGACCATGATTATAAAAAAAGAAGCGCTAAACCTTGTACCATGAGTCCTTCCCAGGCACTCCTTGGCAATTATTATTATAATCAAATAGAAGCGCTAAACCACAGGGGTTCACTCCTTGGCAAAAGGTTCTCCTGCAGAGCGCGCTAAACTTAGGATCATACAGCACCTTAATAATGGGAGGTAATCGAGTTTGATCCAAGGAGAGGACACCTTCAATTGCTTGGATCAAGAGCCTGTCACCAAATGATACATTATTAAGTATACCCAATGGTTACTTTTGTGTTGGTTTACTATAATTTTATTTTTTAATTTCTCTGAATACCTTCATTATTATAATAAATAAGCGCTAAACCCACAAGGGTCATACAGCACTGTCCATTATTATTATAATCAAATAGAAGCGCTAAACCACAGGGGTTATACAGCACAGCACTGTCCAAATCCCTGTATCATCAAATTATTATAATCAAATAGAAGCGCTAAACCACAGGGGTCATACAGAGCCGCCTAAATCCCTGTAAAGGTTCCTTGATGCCAGAGGGGTTCTTCATCTATGGAATTGGACATGACCTCTTCATTGGATGGAATTAGAATGCTTGCCATTTCCCCAGATGCTGTATGACCCCTACAGGTTTAGCATCCCCTCCCCCATGAACGTAAACTAACAATCATTTCTCCAAAATTTAATAATTCTTATTTTCTTTATATTTTGAGGCTTCATCTGATCAGCTTCAGAATTTTCAATGCTGGTACACTGTAATGATTGTAGGCCATTTTTATTTTTACATTCATGGGGATTATTATAATCAAAACTAATGATTAAACCCCTAAGGGTCATACATTATAATAATCAAAGAAGCGCTAAACCTAGTGCAGCAGGGCAGGGGACAGTGCAGAATTATAAAGTAGCAAGAGTCATACAGCGCTGACATTCGTGGGGAAGTGCTAAACCCATAGGGGCCATACAGCACCTAGGAGAATGGAAGGCATGCAGGACTGATGGAAGGAATTGGAGTATTGGCCCAATTCTTCCTCTTCAAGGGGGGCTCCTTGCTGTGGTGAAGAGGCTCTTGGTCTGAGGAATTGGACCTTTTGGTCTTCTTCCTCAGACCGAACCTAATTACCCCCAATCCCCTCCCTTTTCCCATTTTCCCCATCCTCCCTTTTCCCTTTCCTCCTCTTCCTCCTCATCCCTCCCTTATTTCCTTCCCATTTTTAACCTGGGAGCTTCCTCCACAGGCATTCTAGTTCCTAGGTAGGGAAGGGTATCGTGGTCCATCCCATTTCGTTGAGGTCCTTGGTGGTGGTGTAGTTTGCCGTGGAATCTGGATCGCCTGGGGATGTCCGTTCCTCTCCAGTCTCCCGGGAGTGGCCTTGGGTTCTTTCGGGCGACGGGTGTATCTCTGGAGGCCACCTTCGGATTCCGGGGTGGTGGCCGAAGGCGGTATGCTTGTAGGCGGATATCCGGCCGCCCTCTCTTTTGTCCGCCGAGGTGGCTCGGTGGATGTGAGGTTGCTATCCCGGATTGCTGGTTTACTGGCATGAAGGGTAGGGTATGGCACGGGTTCCATGCAGCATCTGCACTACTAGCGGTGTTGAGGTCCTCTTGGGCGCGGAGGGGGATTTACGCCCCTTCCATTCCTCCTAGGAGCTATTCCTCCACGTTCCCCCCTTTTTTTATTCTTTTTTTTATTTTTATTTTATTTTCTTCTTTCTTTTTTTTTCTTAAAAATAAAAAGAAAGAAGTAACCTAACCATGGCTGACCCAATCCATGAACCCAATACCCCCGGGCCCCTTCTTGATACCG